>VXAA01001407.1:415956-452265 GCA_013399115.1 Anseranas semipalmata
TATATATATATATATATATGAGACAAGGAACAAATGGGCTTCTCTAATAATCTAAGAAGTAGGCGATACAAGCCAGTGTAAGTGATGAAAAAAAGGGAAGGTGATAGACAGGAAGGAGATAGATCATGAATGGTCTTGAGAATGAATACAAGTGCCATAAGCTCAGTAGGATGGCAAAAGAGAAGCATGTAACATCAAAGCTGTGGACTTGGAAACTTCAGCAATAGATATTTCCATGAATGAATACAGGGTGGAATTGTTTCTTTTAACGTAAGAAAAATACAGTTGCAATAACTGAAATTTAGATGGCAACAGCCTAAAGAAGTCTTAATATTATTTAACAACAATAATTAATATGGTGTGATCTAACTGAAAACAAAACACTAAAGATTTTAGGCTGGATTTTCATCTGAGACAAATCACTAATTCCACTGAATAAATAGTGTTAAAACAGCTTACACCAACTAAATTTTTAGGTCCTTACAATATGACAATATCAAAATGCTAAGAAAATTTATTGAGTTTTTGAAGAAGTCACTCTGACTTGCTTGGAAAGGGATAGGTTGAGTAATGCTTTTAACATCACTCAAGAAAAGTCAGGAATTCCTACACTGTTACTCAGTTTTGCTGTATAAAATTCTGTACTATAAAAACATTCTCTCTAAAGATTCTGGCTTCCCATGTCCATAACTCATGTTACAAATGTTCACAATTACCGCTGTATTTACTTCTGGTTTTATTTGTTTGTTTATTTCTTACAGTGAAGCTGATTTATGCTAGCACTGACAATAAGAAGTAGGAAGAAAAACAAAATTTTCATCACGTTTAGTTTATCCGATTTGTGATGGCTATTACAAAGACAGTTGAAAGCATGAAAAAATCACCCACAGATTCCTCGTAGTTAATTGGATTTTAGTAGGAAATGGCAGAGGTACTCTCTGGCAACTTGGAGGCTCAGTGGAAAAAGATTTGAAGCTCTGAAGAAGATTTCACCTTCTTCATGGCTTGTGCTTTGTGTCAGGCTTAGTACAGACTCAGTATAGAATATTCCGTAAGAAAGACTGGATTTAATGCATGATAGTGAGTCAGTATTAGCCTTTGAAGGCATGTTTTAACATATATTTGTGTCAGCATACAAGCATATGTACCAAGAAATACCTGTTTTACATGCAGAAATGACAAAACATGTCATTTTCTATTTTCATACTTAGAAAACCCCAATAATCGAAACCAAGAACTTCAGACAGCTGCATAGATAAAATATCTGTGAAATAAACAAAGATGATGCTTCCAAAACTTAGAAGAAACTCCATCCACCCCAAGTTTACAAACTGGCATGTAAGTTAGGGAGACTCAAACATCCCACAAAGCCTTCCTTTTCATTTCTAGGACAGAGTTGTTGTTCAAGATGCTCAAAACCTGAACAAAACCTTTAACAGAGATCTCATGTATCTTCATTTTATAAATATTAGTAAGTATGACATATGTTAAACATATTAACAAATTCACACTTCCAAATTTTGCACATTTCATGCGTTTGGGAAATTATTTTATCTTCACACTGCCGAGGACACTGAAAGACTCATCCATCAAATAAAAACATGGTGACTTTTACTTGGTACAGTACGAATTTGTTCTGGATATAACACAGTTCAGCACCTCTGGAGCAACACTGTGTGAAAGGTCTAGATTACTGGCAAAGGTGTATAAAGAAATGTGAATTATTTGCCAAGAAAAACTGGAGAATAAGTCATTTCTCAATTATTCAACTTTCAAGAGTGTAAGGCTCTGTCATCAATAAACCCAAATTAAGCTAAAAAAGGCAATATTATCATCTATCAGAAAAGCTATGCGGCAATATTATCACTTATCAGAAAAGCTATGCAGTTGCTTTCTGGGTGGAACTTGTTTTAAAATGGAGATTACCTTGAAGTAACCTCTGTTCCTTTTACATAATCACATTTCCAGCCACGCCAGCTACTATTGCTCACAAGCAAAATGAGTGCTAGGACAGCAGGCGAGGCTTCAAAACCCTGCATGACCAGTTACACGGTAAGACCACCGGTGGGAAACGCACCATAGTTTGAATGGCCTGCTTTCATTGTACGTGTCTTATGGAACAACAGCTGGCCATTCATATGGAAATTTCACATAATTATATACCAAGTTAACAGCGAAACACAACCTACAGACACTTGTGTTTCTATCCCTTTTTCACCACAAGGAAATTCACGGTGATGCATCCTTCAAATTCCTACTGTAAAATTAGGACCTAGCACTGTAAAATCTCACAGATTTTTACACCAGAGACTCTAAAGCAAACTCTGGAGCTGAGCAGCACAGAAACTTCTTGAAGTTAGGGCTTTTGAGTCGACCTTTACTTACAGCTCTTAACTACATCATAGCTCAACTGTTTCCCAAATTCTGGGAGAGTTCAACCAAAGTATTGGCATATCACCAATTCATATTCTTAAAATAACAGTTAGTAAAATCAGTGAAGATCTTTCCTTTGACTTCAATGAATTTTGAGCCAGCCCCATAATCCATCTATCTGTGGCCCTCCTACTGATCACAAAATGACCTGCAGGAATACATTCTTGCAATACAGCACCTCTGTTTAACAGAAGACTGGAATGGCTCCACAAAGCTCACTTCAGAGGAGATACAAGTTCTTATGTCTTTTCATCCTCTTACGCTGGAAGAGAAAAACTTGTTGAGTTCATGTTCCTCAGAGCCATGACATGCACAAACCAACAATATACCTGTTTCTGGTAGTGTAAACACCTTGAATGTTAGGCTATGAGAAAGACTGGGAAATGGAAGAGGGCACAAAAACCTCCAGTACCCTGAAATACAGGAAGAAATACAATTTTTAAGAGTGGGCTTTGAAAATTAGTATCTACTTATCACAGAAAAGTCTTCAGTTTATGCATTTAATAGGATTTGTTAAAAAAAAAAAAAAGGGGGTTCTCTTTCATGTTTGGTTTTATTTTGGGAATCTGCAGAAAGCTGGATTTGGCAATCAAGCAACAGAAGTGAATTGAGTTTCAGAGGTCAAATAGCCCATGTCAGTACTGAATCACCTTTATATAACAAAACCACTACCAAAACCACCATGTTAGACATCACAAACCAAAAGCCTAAGCAAACCCTCGGATAAAACCGAGTTTCCTTAAGTCATGTTTGGTGCTAGACTTCTCTTGCTTGAAGTTTCAGTTAAACCTTATAAACATACCAGGATGGAAATAGTTCCAATTAATTGCTGGAAAATGGGGATCTACATCTTTCATACTTCTGTTGGCAAAGATACCAAATGCTTTCCTACACCTCATATGAATATATAACAACACTCAATTATGCAACAACAGACAGGCAATATAACTTGTTTTGGAGAATTTCTTTCCTGATGAGCTGTCTCTTATGAATCTTGCTTTGGGGCTGCAGAAACAGTGCTGGGTTAACTTTACATTACTTGACCAGTTACTTTGCATTTCACCTGTTTCTTCCTGGAGTTACAGCTACAGGCTCACAAAATTGCCTGAATCTAGACAGGTAAACAAAGAAATAGCTCCTGTCTTGTTTGCCTCATCCTGAAATAACTCAGTTTGCTAATAATTCAAATAAAGGGACATATATCTCACCCATAAATAAAGATTTTTCTTTCCTGTCCCTGCAAATCTGTGCAGTAGTGGCAGCTTTTATTAAATTGCATCTTGCAAAATTCAATGGCTAAAGTGACTTGGGCATCATCGGAGCTCAAGGTTTCTAAGTCTTTTGTCAAACGGTAGTAAACATGCCCTCCTCCAGGCAAGAAGGAACAGATGCACAATCCTCTTCCTTCTGCTTCTGAAGGAGTGACAGATCTGGGCTAGGAAATGAGCTCACTTTTGCATGGCACGCTCCACTTCACTTCAGACACTAGCCTTCTTTGTGATTGCAACACCTGAAGTTGAAAGTTTCATTTCAACCACAGTAGTCATTCCAGTTGTCATAAAATTCAGGGCACTGACTCATTCGAGCAACCAATGGCAGTTCCACGTGGCAACATATGGCTCTTAGTTTTGGAAAGCAAATTTTAACATTATAACCCTCACGAGGGAAATCAGTCTGGCAGTCTGGAGTACCACTTCCTATCATTATGGGGTTAAGGACATACTAAGTGGGTCTCATGATCTATAGAAATCTCATTAAGTGGACGTAGACATAAACATAATGGTAATGAAATAGTTTTGGTGGAAATGTGACAGCTCCAAGCTACCCCATGTTTCTGCAATGATTATGATCTTGGAAAGAAACACCTGCTTGTCAAGGGAGCCTTTTCCAAGAAAAGTAGAATAAGAAAATAGAAATAATTTAGTAATTCAATGGCTTGATTAACCCAACAAGCATCATCACCAGTCATTGCCTCATCCAGTACATCAGACAGAAGTTCACGCCCAGAAATGTGGTAGTTTTACGGCTAAATGCAGACTCCCCATAATCTATTTAAGTCCACTGGATGACATAATTTCCAACAAATATCAGGGAATTACTAAAAAAGAGCCAAGAACAATCTCAAGCAGAGTATATTTTAAAATTTCCACTGCAAAGATTTAATTACATTCGTAAGATTTAAGAATGTTTAAGCACCAGTGTCTCCACTTATTAGAGGATACGTGGAGACAATAAGAAACCAAGTTGCTTTCATGAAGACCTGGGTAGGAATTGGTTTCCCTATCTGTTCAAAGTGTGAAACATCTTGTATTTTTCCCTTTCCACTGGTGACAATCTCAAAACCTTGTAAATCCATGGGACAGAGCCACAGAGACAATCAAAGCCAGAACATCCTCTTTGTGAGAAGTGGAGTGACACCAACCGCTGGAGCACAGGTTTCAACCACGGCCTCCTACAAGGCATGCAAATGCTACCGGGTACCCTAAAAGAGGAAGAGGAGCAGGTCGTTTTCTTTCTGGTTTTCCAGGAATTCCAACCTGTGCCTGAGAATCATCTTCCCATTAAAGCTTTGTTGAAACTGGCACATTCTGGATTTTTTTTTTCAATTTTTGGTTTTTTACTAATTTGACACTCTCTAAGGGAGAAAAATCAACAGCACGTTGCTGGAAAATTCTTAAGCAGCTCTTGTTACAAAGCACAGCAGTGCCAAACCCAGGAGCAGGATCTAGGGAGTCTAGTGAACGGTCACAGCTCTAATCACTCAGCTGCATGCCTTCATACTACTAATTTGTCATAGAAAAACAGATGGTGATGGCGGTGAGCTGGGCCAGATTCTTGCACCTCCTTAACATTTATTACTTGTGTTACAACAGCATCTTGGGGACTTCAGGAAGCCCGGGGCCCTGTTCTGTTAGGTGCTGCACAAACACGGCGTAAGATACAGTCTCTGCTCCTAAGAGCTTCCTGAGAGACTAAATAGACAAGACAGATAAAGGAGGGAGGAAAAGCAGAGAAGCGCTTTTGCGCAAGGTCGCATAGGAAGAGCTTGCGGAGGTAGGAACGGGTCTCAGATCGCAGGTCAGTACATTTCCACTTGTCCAAACCCCTCCGCAGACAAACAGCTGTGACCATTAAATCACTTGCTGAGCCTCCAAGAGCTCTAACACGGCTCACCGCCCTGCAGCCACCCCGCGTGCTTCTTCCCGCAGAGACACCAGGAGAAGTTCTGCCGGCGCTGCGAAGATCGGCGGGCTCGACGCCGTGATACCCGGGGGCACAACAGCCTCAGGCTGCGGGGTGCGCAGCACCAAGGTGCTGTGCAAAAGGGGATTAACCCCTTCTACATCACGTGTTTTTAAAAACACTCAGCAGATGCAGGAGCACGCGTGCGAAGTTTCGGTCTTTCAGAGGTTAAAGGAACTGTCTTACAAGGACAGCATTCTTTGTCCTGTGGAACTAGCTGAAATGTAACCTGACGGGAGGCCACAACTACTGAAGCTGCAAAGACGTCCATTATATTCCACAACAGATTTATTCTACTCAGGTTGACCAAAAAAGTCATATTTTTTTCACAGGAATGCAGGCCAATTAACAACTGCTTTCCCAGAACCTCATGAAAAATTATGTATTTGCTAAGAGGCTCAAGCGTAGTTCAAAAGTTTAGGGAGCTGGCCTGGCCTGGCCTCACGCTACGTCAGAAGTGCTTTACTTCAGAAGCAGGATTGGTTTAGACTCCCAATGTTGCCACTGGGACACACTCTGGGAGTCCCTATTTGTAGGGGACTTCAGGTGACAGGCAGATAAACTCATACGGAACGAGTCCAGGCTAGAGGACTACATAGCTCTGCCTAAAATAAAGCAGGAAAATACGTAAGATTAGAAACTGACTCTAAGCCAGGCGAGTCCAAGGGGTTGAGAGCTATCTTTGTCAGATAAGGATAATAACTAAATAAGACACAATCATGAAACATGTCACAGATGCTCCCCCTCTCCCTCCTACCCTTCAGCCTTTGCATTCCCATTTGATGAGTAGAAGCTAAGGGGAGACCTTTTTTGAGATTAAGTTTGGGAAGCAGTGGCTGTAGCTACATCAGCAAGTAACACGGTGCAATGGAGGTAGGTCGGCAGGGCAGGACGGAGCTGTCATCACCACGATACGTGTTTGGAGGTGGATTTACGTTGGGCTCTAGCCCGGTCCCGGGGAGGGAATGCCCGTTAGGGGTGGGAGCGCGCTAAGCGTACTCCTGCAGCATATTTACAGCTTGGTTTCATTCATAAGCCTCTCGTGTTCCGAGACCGCGCTGCAACGAAAACAAAACCGTAATAAATGGGGATTGTCAGATGATTGCTGCAGAAGTGCGCTCCTGGACTGAGCCGAAGCACCAAGGCAACCAGCGAGACCTACGCTGCGGTGTTACCGCTGCTTTTTTAAAACCAAACAATATCAAGTCATGTAGTGTTCAAATTGACATTAGGTTTTGTTAAAAGCAAAAAGCAAACAAAATCCAAACTCTTAATATCCTTAGGAGTGTTTTCATCGCTTACTTAATTGACTTTTCCTCTAGAGCTTTTGCAATTCCTCTGCACTAAATTGTGAAGCAGGAAAGAGGATCCTCACTATAATAAGGTCTGACAAGTTAAACTCTCCCAAATTGAGCAAACAAAACAAAGTTAAATGAGATTTAGAAACAACTGTATTAACCCAGGATATCATAAGCAAAAAAAAAAAAAAAAAAAAAAAAAGGCAATTAAAAAAAAATCTTGATAACCATCCTTTAAAATTATTGGAAGAAGCTTGCAAACCATGGACACAATGACGGGTTCTGGTAGCAGCTCTCATTGGGAAGTTTATGTCTCAATGTCACCATACACCGATTGCCCGTTCTCATGTTACATTGAGCGTGGCAAAACCAACACTGAGAGTTTACAGAAGAATCTCTGGCTCTCTCCATTAGCAGCACTTTTTTCTTCTACTCTTTGCTAGTTAGTGTTGCAATACTTACAAGCACACGCGGCTATCGCTAGACATTTTTGAAGCAGAAGGATGAAAAAGGGCTTTTTTCCATGGCAGAAGGCTTTTTTTTTTTTTTTTTTCTAGCTCATGACAAGGAAGCCTGTGGGGCTTTTCATTTTACCTACAAGGCCCTGAGCAATCTAGGACAAGAGGAAAAACCACAACATGACAATGCCTCCTGCTTCTCTAAGGAGATCCTCAGCCTCCTGTAATCCTGTTTGATGGGGGAACGAGGTGCCATGGTGTGCAGAGCTCCGAGGCAGGAGAGGCTGGGCGGGCAGGGTGTCAGATGGGAGGTGCCAGTTGCACGCTGTGTCCGAGTGACTCGACTTCCGTCCTGTGCGACTGAAACAAGAGAGCTCCCACTATACACTTTATATTTTCAGAATTTATGGCTTGTGATTTGCATTTAAGGAGGCAAAGAAATAAAGAACAACCAGCCTTTGTGATAAAGCATGGCAAATCCACGCAACAGCAGTTACCTTTTGCTGCCTTAGAGAACACCTGGGGACTAGCTTACGTTTACATATAGAAAGTGACTGCACTGCTACATTTGTTATTTGCACACAGACCATGCCAGGAGCTGTGTTTCTGTGCCCACCGCCGCTGTGACTCTGGGAAACCGCTTTCTGCAAGGTGTGGTCAGCGACCAGACAGACCCTGAAAGGGCAGAGCTGGACCCAGGAGAAAGGTCAGGGGTAGCAAAGTGCTGCCCAGAGGAACAAGGGAGCCAACAGGAGATGAGGTTTTAGCTTCTCCTACTACGGTGTAACTTTTTCACCACATGTATTTAGATGAGCTTAGAGAGATAACTATCTCAGGTGCAAGGTATCAGTATATTTTTCTGACAAGAAGTTGAATCATCAGATTTTTCTAATTAAAAAATGAGGCTCAAAGGGAAAACTGTTAGTGATCTATCAACTCCCGCACTGTGGAGCAGAGTCTTTGTGTAAATCTTTTGCTTTGGTTGGGTTTGTGGGCTGAGGGTTAGGTGCCCTTTGGTTTCAGCTCAAGGTTTTGACCCACAAATTGCATGGGGGCTGGATTTTCATCGTGTTGCCATGCGACACCAGAAAGCAGCTCCGGTCGGAGTGAAAGAGGGCCCGGTTTGCTTAGCAGCCTGGAGAACAGTCGCAAAATTTTCCACACACCTGGACTGGGCTTTGAGTTTGTAACAAAGCTGAACACCGGCCAAGTTTCTCCTGGCTTTGTTACCAGGCTTTTTTGCACAGATCTATTATTCACTGCATTAATTTTTCCTTTTTTTTTTCTTTTCTTTTTCTTTTCTTTTCTTTTTTTTTTTTCTTTCCCCTTTTCTTTTAAAAGCAAGCCATTAGGATGAAAAAGGTTTTCGGGGGGAGAAAATGTAAAAGCAACAGCAGCGTTTCCCTCCGGCTGGGAGATGCAAGCCTGCAGCGAGCAGCACCACCGCAACACCCCAGCAGCTACAAACACAGACCGATAGCTTCAAATGTAGGACAGTTCGGGGAGGGAAAGAGAAAAAAAAAAAAAAAAAAAGATAGAAGACAGAATGAGCGCTGTTTGTCTTGGCCGGTTAGCACATTATCCCCACCTGCATTTGATTCTGCTCAGTCTCCGTACTCCTCCCTCACTTCGGAGCCATGGAAATACAGGAAGTCAGGAGGGGAATGGAGACAGAACACTTTGTACTAGCAGCCAGACCACTGTTTAACTTCTTCAGCCAAAAAACAAATATGAATATGGAAAGATTTTATGGCGAGATACATCAACAGACTGAAGCAGTTCTCAGAAGCCTTCTACAGTTGCTCATTCAAGGTTTTCGACCTGCGGACTTCTTTATGATTAATCACAGTGTTTGTTTTGTAGTAGTAGTACTGAGTATTTATCACGCGATGTGAACCATCAGGTCTGCCACACAGAGCTCTATCTGCTGCGAGCGTTTGCTGGTCTTCAGGACTTGCTCTCGTATCTAGCCCTGGTTACTTTTTCAGTTTCACTGAGGTTTGAAAACGAAACCCAGAAAACAAGCTCTGTGCTTACCAGCAGCGAAGCCTGGGTGCAGTGCACGACAAGCACGGCAGCCTGGAGCTTTTGAATCTGCACAAAACAGGACACGCAGCAGCCAGCAAAAATTTGGTTGCAGACTACACTTTCACACACACAACAAAAATTAAATCACTCCTTTTACGTTACAAAATTCTTTTATGTCCCCCTGCTTTTGCAGATTTTCTCCCTCCAAATGCAGAGCAAGTTTTAGCAGCACAACTGCTTTGCTCAGGCCTTAGAACCATACAGCAGTGCAAAAGACTAAACTCCAATTTTTGCAAGAAGAATTCTCTGCAAGCCTAGATTTAATTTGTTTCCTACCTGAAATGAAGATACACAACTAAAGAACTGCAGAGTCAACAAAGAGCAGAAACTGAAGCTAAGGATGCTGAATCTGGCAATACCTCCCCCCAAAACGATGCTGTGAAAAGCGGACAGAACAAGAAGCATCTTTCTCCCTTATGCCTCAAGAGACCTCAGAAGCTCTTTTTTTTTTTTTTGGAGATGCCTCACATAAAGAGACATCAGGAACCTGATGGTGCTGGGACAAGAACTTCTCATGAATCAGATGAAATTCAAGACTTGAGCTGCAGATAGTTTGATAACAACAAAGTGTCTCTGCATCCACAAACACATCACTGAAATATCCTGATCAATTCTGAAGCCTTTGGGATGGCAAACCAGTCTCAGCTTTATATCTGACAGAGAAAAAACAAAGTTTCTAAAAAGTTGAGCAAAACAGAATTAGAAATGTGAACAACACTACTTTCACAAGTCATTAGATTTTGACAAACGCCCATCACTGTAAAACCATGACACCTAAAAGCTATTGCCTAAAAACTATTGAAAATGAATGTCCAAACAGATATTCCAGTACAACTTCACAGCCTTCCTTCACATTACATGTAATATATTAGCATTTTTTGGTTATTTATTTTGAATGGAGAGAGGGAATGGCGCTCGTTAGTGGAAGTTGTAATGTTCAATTACAAACATTTGAAAATGGGGAAGCACAGAATTAAGATAAGCATTAAAAGAAAACAAACAACTAGAAACAAAAGAACAGGGATAAAGAGCAATGCAACATGCCTTCCTCCCTCCCATCTCCTCCCCCTCAGACACAGGAGAGCGTGCACGTGAAGGGCTTAGGAACCGCAAACAAACAATCCTAATCCCTGAGTCACTCTGGAATATCATATAGAGGAATGCTGCCGAATATCGCTGTATGTACTGTATTGTTGTCCGTAGTGCAACACTGATAGGGTAACTTGCCAGCTGACTACCATGGTGAGACTTTTTTCAAGTCCTTTCACACCTCTCCAGCAAATTATCTGTCTCTAGATGTCAACATAGATGTGTGTTTTGGAGCTAGTCATAGTGATGCTTTTTGTAGTCAGTGGACAGAAATGGACAACTAGATTCTAGTTCATGCAATTTATTTCAGATATCTATTTTAGGATGAGATGCATCATGCTCTAGATGTGCCTTTTTCCCTCCCCTGACTATACAGTCCAGACTTACAGATCAGAGGTCATCATATGGAGTAAAACATCCACAGTGTCAAGATGAATCCTTCTTCCTCTGGGTCAGAACCTTTGCCCCACTGCAGAGAATGAGGTTCTGGCTGGTGAAACCAGAAGCTCACTTATTGTTGCTCCGTCTCCATTTCAGCTGCACTGCTGTGCTAGGCTGTATAAAAGTCAGCAGGCCAAGAGTCAACAACCATTAGAAGCTGTGGGCATGGCCTTTCCCAGTGTAGTAGCTAAGCTTGTTGTCCAAAACCTGGTAGGAACAGGGAAAAGCTGCTGGCACTAGCTCGGCTCTAAGGCAGTGGGTCCCACAGACCTGGAGCTCAACGAGAGGCAAGAATGGGGAGTCACTGCCTAAGTTAAAACATCACGACTGCCATCCTTTGCCACCCCTGTGATTTGCCATTTGGAAGCTTCCCCAGGCTTTTCAGATATAATGCCATACACGTGGCCGTCACCAAACAGCTTGTGCCTCAGGTATCGCTGTCGCAGCAGAAGGATCTCTCTCCCATCTGCCAAGTAAGAGCGGACAGATGACATGCTCAGCGAGCAGCTATGCACAGAGCATGCAGCCACACAAAGAGAGGCTGTGGTATCCTTTGGGGCTGTAAAAACACTGCCGTGAGACCCAGCTGGCAAAAAATTCGCCCTCCAGGTCTCGCTTGAAAATAGCACACTGCTGTTGTGTTGTTTTCTTCCTCCTGGGGCACTCCACACAACTGTCCCGAGTTTCAGTGCACACCCTTGCCACGCAGACCAGTGTCCCCTGACATGTGGGGGTTCCTTCATTTCATTCCCATTTCTACAAGGGCAACATCAGTAATCCAAACCTTCACACTCAATTTGAACCGCACATCCAGGAAGCTTCCAGAGCTCATCCTTTCCTGTCCCAGTTGTGGGAACTTCCACCAACACAGCTTTCTAGTATCTACGAGAATCTGGCTTCTGGTACGTCTTCAACTGCAGCATCTTAAACCCAGCAGTGAAAGAAAGAAACGTGGACTTTCAAAACAAAGCCATTTTTGTGATAGCCTTCCAAAAATCTAGGAAGATGTATTCATTTTTTTGCAAATTAAAAATACCTTTTCTAATTCTCCCCAAATTTCATGATTCAGTGTATGGGGTTGAACATCAGAAATTTTTGAAGACTGGTGTCTGAGGAAAAAAGCTGAAGAGAGTCAGAAGACCAAAAAAAAGGAGAAAGTTTGACATACTGTTCAGGAAAGAGAAGCTATGGGGTCACAGTAATAGACCATTTTCAAACAAAATTTCATTGCCTTTCACTCTGTTAATTATGCTTCAAATTGCTCTAGATGGTGCCAGAAGCAGTCTTAGAAGCAGAATAAATGATGATAATAATACAACTTTGGTTTTGTGGAGGCTCCATAACTGGGTGGCACCTAAATAAAAGCATCTAAGGTGCCAGAAGCCAATTTGTGGTTTGGTTTTGGATTCATTTATAATTTGGTTTGGCTTTCAAACAGATCTAAGTATGATTGGGGTAGGGTATGAGAATACAGAACCCTCTTATTTCTGTGGGGTGGCCAAGGTTTGCATTTCACCACCACTGATTCGTGGTTAGCCTCTTCTTTTGGCTATTAAATTTGATGAGGATTATAGAACTGTTGGTTGCTCAAAGCACTGCAAGAGTTAATGATGCCCTGTTTATGTATAAATCTATGTTTGTGCAGATGTGACTGCAGAATCAGGACCAGAATTTGGGTAGCCTTTAAGTACATATGGAACAGAATACGGTCACATGTATTAAAATACAGGACCGGTAGCTTAAGCAAGTGCTGACTGCCTTAACAAGTGCACCCAGGAGAAGTCACCCTAAATACCATTTTAAGTCCTCCACAACATACTGTTTTGGAGCACAGTTTTCTATCAAGAATTTGCAGGTAATGAAATCAGAGGAAAGTACTGACAGCTATATGAGCATTTAAGCTGTATGCATTTATAGGAGGCTTAAATAAGCAAAATTAAAAATAGATTGGGGTAATAGAGTTCAGTGTTTTTGACAATGTTTAAAATATTAATAAGATCCTTATGATTTATAAAATCCTTTAAGATGACTTGAATATGAAAAGTGACATGATAACAACATGCCTGGTTCTAAGGTTTCTTTATGCTGGAAGCCATGCATGTAGGGGCACATACCAACTTTCTAAAAATGTAACTAGGTCAGGTTACACAATTCTTAGAACAGAAAAGGAGGTGGTTATTGTTTATTGTATCTAGATCTGCTTTGATTGCCTTTGTGCTGCATCTTCCATCTTGCTATTTAAACTGACAGTATGTGGACCCCAAGAGGTCTGTCCAAGTCCACGTACTTGGGTAAGAGCTCGGCAGAGCCCCGAACCTTGATACTTTTTTCTCTCCTTTTAAAGTCCACGTGTAGATATATGTGTCAGTACACCGTTTATATGTTTTAACACTTGCGCACACAACTTAGTCTCAAGTTTTCCAGATAGCCCTTAAGATATTTAGAAAAAGGGTATCACAGTACTTTAGGAAAACAACGTTACAGATAAGGATCACAGAGATTACTAAAGGTGAGAGGATGCATCCTGTGATGGGAAATTAGGAGAAATTGGTTTGTTCAGCCTTGTAAAGCAAAGGCTGAGAAAGGATATTATGGCCCCTTATAACTATGTTCAGAGAGCATAAGATCCTTGTCATGAATAAAAGTAGCTAAAGCAAGAAAAAAGGTTTCTGGCACTCTGAGAAGTGAAGTTCTGTAAGCTCCTTCCACATGAGACCTGTGGTGACAGGATGCCTAAATGGCTCAAGATGGATTTTGAAGGGATTATGGAAGGGACTGTTTAATTTATAGAGAAAAATCCCTGGAATATGTTTCTGATGCACATCTGTAGGTATCCAGCATATTGGTACACACAAGGGAGCTTGAAAGGGGAATGTTTGTAGCGCATTTAGGTCTGATTAATTTCAAACTTCAAGTTTTCATACCTTTTGGTGGCCAGGGAGAATTATTCACCCTCCTGCCCTTTTTTTCTGGTATTTTCCTCCCTCTGCTGAATGACTGGAGTTGGCAGTAAGAGATGCAGATGCAGTCCCTGATGCTCCCATCCCATTACATTCTCTTCAGTGTCTAGTTGGCACATCCCACTGGCGTTCACTAAACTGAGCACAGATTTTTCCTTCAGGTCATACTGGCAGGCACCCTACTGGGTTTCCCTCTTTCCTCAAAAGAAAAGGTTATTAGTCAGCTTTTTTTTTTTTTTTTTGCCACTTAGGAGTCTTATTTAGTACTCAGTTTTGATTTGCAATGCCCTTGATCTCTCCTGTTATGTTCCTATGGCACATTATAGCATGGCTGTTGACTTTCCACTAAAAAACCCGCATTTTTAGAAGACAATAAGAAGTATTTTGTGTGCTATGATTACAGGAATGGAAGGTCTGTCCTCTCCTGAACTGGGCATCTCTCTCGTGGCTGAAACTGTTGGAAATCAGCTTCAAAGGCAGAAGGTTGTTCCTTCCAGCCCTATGTTCTTGAATACCATTACAAAGTATTACAAAAGACTTGCATAGCCTTGAACACAGGGACTGGAAAAAGGTCGACAAGTCTTTTTGGCTTGGGTGGCATTCAATAATTGCATTTGATAAAACAGCTGAAAACAGGTTTAGCATGGATTCATGTGAATTAAGTAGTACATCCAGTTCCTTCCTCACTTTGGCCCCTCTGAGGGCAATTTTCATCCCAAACGTTTCAAGACCTCAGCTTTGAAATGCACATAAAGGGAGATAAAACACAGAGAGATCTGGCAGGCAAGAAATACAACAAGTGGAACAGTGATAGGAAGTAGAAAAAGGGAAGAGAAGTCTGTCTTGGGAAGGAAAGACAACGAGGTTGGAATTGCAGTACCCTGAGGAACGGAAAGGCCAGCAAGACCATGACACTGTGTGATGTGCCTCTACTACAAAAATACACCTTCAGTGTCTTCAAAGAACCAGAGAAGCTGCAGCTAATTTAGATTGAGCTGTGCTTTGAAACAAGGACATTTCATTTTAGCGTTAGGAGCAAGCAAGGAGAGATTTTCCTACCAACACATGAAAAATCACCCAACACAGAGATTAGAACTCAGGACCTTTTTCTCTCCGTCCCATATTTACTCCTCTAGAGGACACTGTTGTATAAGAGCAGATGCACAGTAAATGCTAAAAAACACCTTTTCTTTTTTTTTCTTTTAAGAGACAAGACCCACGAATGTCTGGTATTCAACAAAAGTGTCTCTCCTGAAAGATTTCTGCAGCGCTCGTCTATATTTCTTGGACATTAGAACCTCCTGAAGCTCTGGGTGGGTGACATGAGGGTTTACCTCTCTGTAACACCATGCTGCCATTGCCTCCACTAAGCCATCCACGGAGCCGCCATATACACGATGATGCCTTCTCCTTCCAAACACTGCTTTGCCATCCCGGGCTGTAGTTGAAGAGGATTCAGTTGGGTGCACCAGCAGGGCCTTCGTCTGTGTTCCCCTTTCTGACTTAAAAACCAACACCAGGGCCATGTAATTGCACCACGGAAAGAAATGTTTAGAATGTATTAACGGGGAAAGAAAACAGGAAAAAAAAAAAAAAAGCATAGGTTCCACATGTATTAAGGTGGAAATGGGGTAGATGCTAACTCGGGTACATGTCTCCAATGACTGAATAAATAGCAGTAACAAGGCAGTTCCAAAGTTTATCAGATGACTGGATTCATTTGCTCTAAATATCGTATTCAGTGATTTGTGCTGATTCTTCAGTTTGGGGGATTAGTTACAGTTCATTGTAAGTTCTAACTGTATTTCCATGTATTGTGTTAAGACCTGATTCAAGAGTAGTTTTATTTGATAAAAACCAGATGTTCTTAAAAGAGACTCTCTCCTTCACAGTACCAAACATTATTCTTAGCAATTGTATGTACCTTACAAAATTAATAAGCACAGCATCTCCCTGCGTGACATATGACATTATTATATTTTTCCCTGTTGAGGGACTTTTAAGCCGTCAGGGTCACGACCTCAGTGCCTTATGAGAAATGGAGAAGCACATGGTTCTAATTTTATCTTCAACCCTGCCCTCCTGCTGACATGTATGTTTACAATACGGTTCATCTGTTGACCCTTCACTCACATTTAAAATATTAGCTAACATTTTTCAGTCCCAATCACAACGGTGCACGGTGATTAGCTTTTAAGACCAGTTGTTTTCTTTATTGCACTCTGACATGCACATCTCATCCAAAAGCCCTTTGCCAGTTTTCTAATCCAAAACCAGTGGCGGCCACAAACCCAGCTCCGGTTTGTCCGGACACTTCTGCTCTCGGTAGGACGCAGGGCACTTCAGACCTCTAAAGACGCCATATCACCCCACGGGCAGGGGAGGTGGCAGGCTCAGACCCTTCCTTGACCGCAGCTCAGTGCTGAGTCAGGGCGAGCTTGGCCCCCAACATGTCCCGGGGACATGCGGGAGGTGCCACCTGTCCCCAGGTCCTCCAAAGGAGCCCGTGCAAGGCTCCCTGGAGGCAGCGCCCTGCGGCTAGATCCCACCCTGGGCAAGTCAGAAAGAAAACACTTCCAGAGAAAACAGCGCTTTCTCTGGTACGTGTCAGGTGCTGAAAGAACACACGCTTGCTTTTCAACATGAAGCGAAAGAAAGTGCAACCAGATAAGGCTGACTTTTCTGGGGGAGGGAGGCTAAAAAGTGAGAGGGCTGGTTATTGTCCACTCCATTTTCCCTTACATCAGAATTTAAGTTAAGGAAAGAGAAAAGAAGAAGAGGGAGGGAGAAAAGAAGGGAGGGAGACAGAAAGAGAGAGAGAAATAATCTCATCTTATTTTCTTTTTAATAAGGGGAAAAATAACAAGTACTTTCCCTTTAAACTCAGATGGCATAGAAAATTCAGAAAGATACTCTTAGCACTCAGATATGAAGCAACGTCTTCAAGATTTTTTTTTCTCATTTTAAATGATATTTTTTAATTTTAATTATTTACATCAACAACATATAATGTGCTCTGGTAACATGGTTGTGAGAAGAATATGAAACACTAACTTATAAAAGAAAATTATCTGGTTATTTTCACCATACTGTATTAAATGATAGCACAGTAAATGATCGCGCATGAATACATGCCTTAGCTGAAGCTGCGTAATAGAGCATCACATTCATAACACACTGAGTAAAAAACATTTTCCTAATTCTGAAGCTTAGCATTCTCAGTTTCCCTATAACCTGCTGTCCCTTTAGGTATTTTCAATGTGCTTATTGATATATTTGGCTTCCTATAGAAATTATGTAAATAATTTCCAGGTCTGAAATGTTCCAAGCTTATTGCACTGCTGAAGAGGACTTCAGAAGTGATAACATCTTATCTTTTAGGGAGTGAGAGCTGGGTCTCTCTTGGGTGGTTGTTCTGGGAAGAAATTTCAATGAAAGCTGGGCAGATTCGGGATTACTCTGTTTCTTGGAGGAAGGGATATCACAGCCCTAAGTCAGGCTCTGAAAACACCCGGTTCCCACAGGTTTCAACCATCACCTCTACGTCCTCAAACACCTTGAGAAGGGCTGAATAATGAGTTGGGGAAGGACAGAGAGAAAAGAGCTTCAGGCAGCTGCAAGCGAGAGCCACTGCTTTGTCCTGTGGAAAGAACCAGCAGAGAAAACTGAAGAAAGATCCTGTCCTTACTCTAATAAGCACAGAAGTACCTTTAGACGCCACAGAAAACATTGCTGTTTACAATTATAATTCCATGATAACTGCACAAAGAATTCCTATTCTATATATTTGGGCAACCCTATGTACTCCCTTGTTTTAATTTGGCTATGTATACATACAAATATATATATATATATACACACACACACACACACACACACACACACACATACGCTTAATGGCAACCAATGCACTCCCAAGCTATCTGTAAGGGTCCAATGCATGAACAATCCTGTTGAAGTCACTGCTGTTCACAGCAAGGTGATATTAGCTGCAGAACCAGACCCTCAAATTGTCTTGCTTTGTCACTCCTATAATTCCTTTCATCTTTTTTTTTTCCTCCCTTTCTTGATGGCTGCTGTTGCCAGAACAGCCAATATCAGCCAAGACACTTGGCAACCCCATGCCTCAGGAGCTGATGCCAACAGCAGCTGGGGGAGCAGCGCTGGTGTTCAGCACATTTGGCTTTTTTCCTTAGAGTAATGAAGACATCATACTGCTTCTGCCCTCACATCCCCATAACCCCTGATCCTCAACGCGGAGTCTCTGGGCATGAAACATTGAGCCTCTCACGGTTGCATAAAATCAATCAAAGCCAACGCCACCAGGGAGGCTGTTACTTGCCATGTTGGCAATTCACTAATTGCTCCCTTTATTGCTCCACTGAGGAGGACAGATGGACGTATCCCTCCTGAGTCAGCTGCAAACTGTGATCAGTTTCCACATTAGACTATTTCCAAAAACTTCTGACATAATTCGTCATTGCTTGTGTCTTCAGCTTATGCAGAATTTAAAACTGCATCATTAGCACATTGGAGCTGTGCCAGTTAGACGTGCATGACAAAGCTGCATTTTTCCCTTCAATAGTTGGGTGTAACTAAGCTTTTGAAGAGAAAACACAATCCGTAAATTCGCCAGCTCGGAATTACACTTTAATTTATTAATCTGTCACTCTAGGCGGTTGGCTTTCCTGCCTTCATTTCCACCAATACACAGCCGTGCAAGTAGAGGACTTGAAGTTTTTTTCATGCTCACAATTCCTACAGTCTTGGGACAACGAAGAGCAGATAGATCTGTTGCATAATACTTTTGCTGTCAGTAATGGTCAAATAATTTAAGTAGATTTGGACAGAGGACTGATTAACATACGGTCATACAAGCATTCTTTACCTGCTTAAGGAAGAGGATCAGTAAGAGCAAGGCATAGCAATCACACAGTACTTTACAACAAAGCCTTTCATATTGTACCTTTTCCACCATTTCTGAGCCCGGTACAGAATTACTCATATTTTATCAATAAGGAAGAAGACACAGACTTTTCCAGCATGACAATGAATGACTTAGAAGAAGAAAGAAAATCCAGTAGGTCTCAGCTCTCAGTCCTCCGTACTTTGCTTTCCACTTTGTCACTCCATTCCCACATCTGTAACTCGATGGACACTGCTCTTCACACAACATTTTACAACCCTGAGGCTCTTTCCTAAAGCAGTTAATGGGAATGCACAGCTTTAACTTATGGAAAACAGGTGGAAAAACTACAGCAACAGCTACCTCAGCTAAGGCCTTTCCTTATGCCAGAAGAGGTCTTTGGCTGTTCTGGTTCAAATCTAGATTTTCAGCACCTGGACGAAGAACAAGTTCATAAGCTTCTCATAACAACATGAGCATGAAAGTCATCACACAGGACCCTGCAAGACCATGGAGTGCTTTTGTGGATGGCTAAGGTACAGAAGAAGAGGCTGATATACATGAATATGAACATTCGCTTCTCTTCCATGAACAAGGCTACCCCTAACAGCACAGTTTTCAAAATGTCAAAGTGAGTTGTCTGCATAAGCAGAGTTAAAACAATAAATACTACAAATTCCTGTATAAACTGCTCCTCATATTTAAAATTTCCCACTCTTGAAATTAATAGCGTTAAGAAAATTCCCAGTTTTTGCATTAAAAGAATGTATACGTTTATATCCACCGACTCTTTAGAAGACGGAGCCTGTGTAGCCATGTGAACCGGCTCCTGGAAAAAAGATCCTCATACAGAACATCTCTCCCCTCAAAGCTTAGCTTCCGTGATGCTGAAGAGCACCATTAAGCACCACATATCACTGCTGATCCATGAATTCAGTTCTGGTGCACTGCCACAAATATATTTCTGGGATTAGTAAATACGATTAGTAAAACACATGAGAAACCACATTTTGTTAACTTTTTATGTCAGCCCCATGGTTTCAGGGCTTCTATGGACCAAGTTTACTGAGAAGACACTGTCAATGGTGCTGCAAAGGGACCAAGCAAAGGGATCTGCAAGAATGTGCCTTATAGTCACACTGGTCGAAGCCCTGTATATGAAGAACTAAAAAGTCAGGTGAGACTGCTTAGTATTACACATTTATGCTGGTTGCATTTCCTTGTTGTCTGCTTCTGCTGTACAAATCACACTAACTTACGCTCGCACAGATTTACTCGCATATAGCGTAGCCCCAGTTACATCTGATTTGAATTTGACACCACATGCTCCAAGCCTGAGGCAGCCAGTCCCGCTTTGTTTTCAGGATGGTAAACCCAAACCAGACCTGCACGGGCTTCTTTGAACAAGCCCTGGAAACAGAGTACTTCCAAAGGGAGCAGAGGCAAGTCGGGCGCAAGGGCGGCTTGCTGGGCACGGCAGGGACCCCGGGCTGCAGCTACAGCCCCAGCAGTGACACGGCAGCAGGCTCTGGCCTGGCAGAGTGCACTTGTCCTCTGCGCTCTTCGGCAGACTGTCTGTGTAGCTCCTCATCAAGCCAATATATGAGGGGTTAAGACTCGTCCTTCTGTTCTAAGCTCCTCCTCGCTTCACACACTCATCACAACCACCTCTCTGCTCCCACTGCCAGTCACACAGACGATGTGCAAGACTCCCAAAAGCTGCTGACTTTCTGTGTTGCTTCTCAGCCACGGTTGAAAAGCCTGAGGTACCGAGCTGAGGTCAATACCAGTGCTGGAGGTTCAGCCACACTGCTACAACACCCGCAAGAGCATTCAGATGAATTTGACTCTCCAAATCAATCCAACTCGGTTATTTCTGATTCCGCTGACTGGGTATTGCACGTGGCATCAGCACGGACACTTCTGCTCCGCTTCTGATCTGCTGCAGCTGACTGCTCCTCCTCTGCGTGCCTGGATTCTAACGACTGAAGTTTTGTCAGGGAGGGACTCAAGCTCTTTTCTGTAAAGACCCAGTGAGAAGATGGGTAGGCCTTGAGGTACTTCAGATAGTTCAAATATTATTGTTGTTATTAATAATAACAAGAGCAACAAGAATAGGCATATATGTCATGTTAATATTACAACTACCGTGTTGACAGCTTCCCTTATGCAGAGGTAAACACCGATGTTTAAAACCATAAAAAGCAAGGAAACGTCAAGCATATGCTAACTTAAAAGAGCTTGCTTGAGCTGTTACAGCACTGTGTAAGACATAACAAGAAATGCTTTATATTATATACACACAGATTTATGCTCGCATATACTTTACCCATTTTTGTGTGATGAATTTTCACACAAATCCTTTGCTGAAATTCTGAAAGCCATCAAGTTTTCCATTTACTCAGATAAAAACAGTTACAAAATATTAACTCTACTGAGGGTGATTTGAGCAGAGAAAGGAACTCAGCAGAATGAAAAAGTTCTTTCAAATCCTAACTGCAGCAGATGTTGTTTTGGTCATTGCTAGCTGGCTGTGAAGTTAGAGCCCCAGAACTGTGGTTCCATATGTGGTTCGAGTCTTGGCTGCATTTATGCTGGGGGGAGAAAAAAAAGAGGATGCTTGCATGCAGGACCTGGCATGCATTGTTTTAAAAAACAAAACAAAACAAAAACCCAAACCATGGCTGTCTTCAATTATTTTCCATTACAGCATTGTCTGCATGTAATTGCTCCGTGTTTTCCATTAAGGAGTGCCAAGAGAACAAATATGTTAGAGTATAGGATGTTCAAATTCCACTGGTAATGCTGCCCCGTATCAGTAAATAACATGAAACACAATCTCCATTGACCTGTATGGTGCTTACATACAATTAATCTGGGTTTTTCAAGTGTCCAACATTATTTACTGTATCTTCCATCAACAGCTGAGGCTGGGGACTCAGAGAAAATCCAGGCAATGGGAAGTTGGACGGTGATTTCAAAGAGGTCTTAACTGGGGCTAAATGGTCAAATGCCTTGTAATTTGGGCTGTTGCCAGAACTCGCAGACAGGCTTTTGGGGTCTGTCTTTTTTATTTTGTTTGGAATATCTGAGAGAATGACACTTCGCATAGGTCTTCTCTGTGCCTGACAGTAAGGACTCTCCACAGATTTCCACCGATCTGAAGATCGGGCCCCGCGTGCCATTTTGGTTGCTCCCCCAAAAGCAACGCTTTTATCATTAGTCTTTCTGTAAAAGGCTTTGCCTGCTTCCACACACTGGCTACATGGATCACACCCAGTGGCTGGAGGACAACGGGAGCCCCTAGGAGCCAGCGCCCGGGGCCCCCCGGCAGCCCCCAGCCTGGCGGGGCCAGGACACCCCTTCCCCAGGAGAAGCAGGAGGCACGCGGTAGCTAGCAGCAGTGCACGTGAGGAAGCACGTCGGGCCAAACACAACGCAGGGCGATTTCTGTGGTGGAAGAGTCCAGGAGACATCCTATGATTTGTGTTCACTACCTCCTGCACAGAGCAGAGCCTGGGCTCAGCTCAGCCACAGGGAAGTTTTGCTTTTTGATACCAAGAGTTATTAACGCCTATAACCGGAAAGTCTAATACACAGCCCAGAATAATTACATCGTACAGCAGAAGTTAATATACCTGACCCATAAAAATACACGCATGACTTCTTCTGCCAAAGGAATCTCAGTAAGCAAATTGGTTAGGTTTGGCAGTTCATAAATCAGTTGTAATTACCCACAGGCAACAGTATAATTGCACCTTAACTCGACGTAGCAATACCACTCCCTCATTACCCTGACCAAACTATCAAGATATAGACGTCCAGACAAAATAAGTCGGTGATCTTCACATTATAAAGCCTTGTGCTACTGCATCCCTTCCTTTTTGTCACTTGCTCACTGTCCCCCTCAGCAGTGCCAGTTCTAAACTTGAGACTGCAAACTCCTGCCTACAGCCAGCTGTGTGCTGAGAAATGGGAAATTTGGAAGTATGACACTCGAAAATGAAACTCAAGTAACAGCAGAGAAAATTAAACAAAACGTACTTAAAAGAAGAAACGGTCACGCTGTTTTACACTAGTGGGGGAATGATGACCAAATGCAGACTGATACTCATAGAACATTTTCAGAAGCTGCTTTGAGACGGTGAAGGAGTTATGATTTACTATGGAAAAACACTCAGCTACTATCTGAGCTAGTCTTAATTGAACTTGACAGAAGACGTGTGCACTTACACTACTAGGACATTCAGGAACTGAAGCTGGATCAATTTCCTTACAGAGCAAGAGGGAAATAAATAATCTTTTAAAGATTTGAATTTTCACTGGAATTGTGTTTGTTTTTTTTTTTTTTTCCTTTCTTACAGAATGTGATGGGTAACAACAGCAACTACGGTACACACTGAACAGAATACATTTTCACTACAGGCACTAATTCTTATTTAAGTGAAAAAAATTTAAAATACAAAATCTACACAGAGTTTGTAACCTAACAGTCCAATTGTAGTTGAATATTTTGTTTTAAAAAAAGTCATTGGTTATTTGTTCAGGCTAGTTCCAAAAAACCAAGAGCTCACTCTGAAAGCAAAACCCATAGCGCTAAAGGTGGACTTCTTCCTCTTACATGTACAACAGTTTTCCACGTGCTTTGATGGGCTTTGAACTTCTTCAGGCAGGATAGCTGCCTTTTGTGCATTTAATTAACTCCTAATAAGAAGGGGGCCTGATGCTGACTGGATCCTGCTGCAAGAGTAATCTACCCCTGCCAAAAAAAAAAAAAGGGGGGGGGGGGGAAGAAAAAGACTATATATCTGAATCCATTTAATTACAAGGGTCTGCCTCAAAATCACACCCATGCTGCAGAGCGGAACCAAGCCCTACTCTCATGCCCACCTCACACAGAGCTTGGATATAGTTAGCTGCTAAAAACACACTCCTTGAAGATTTTCCTTTCCATCACATCCAGAAAGATGACACCTCCAGTACCAGCTAGACCGTACCATGGTCAGGTTGCCTTTCCCAGAACTTTTGTTCTACCTCAAGCACCTTATTCTGCAAGCAAGCTCACTGACTATGGAGGAAAGCTGCTAGTACTGCTCAGCACCTCGGGATGCACACAAGGATACGGTTTTAGACAGCCAACTTTGAAACGGGCCAGCTGGCCGTATTTTTTTGAGATAATAATCATTATATTCTCCCCTTGGATGCACACATGCATAAAACCAGAACTTTTCCCATGGAACGCTACAGTGAAGGGTGGATACATGGGCTCACCTGGGTGGGGACCAGAAGACTCCTTGCAGCTCCTTGGGAATACGTCACTGCCTGCTAAGTGCCTGTAACATCGGGTCTTGGGTGCAGAATCTTGCTGTCATTTCTCTCGAGGAAGGGGTTAGGGTAAAATCCTGGTCTAACTGAAGTTAACAGAATTTTTTCATTGACTTAATTGACTTAGATTTGGATGTATGCAGCCATTATCTCTCGGTCTGTGTTCTGCAGTTTTGCACAACATGGGAGCAACAGAAATCAAAGGCATGGAAGCAGAGTGATTTTCAGAGGAGTGTGACTGGCACATTTTGCAAAACAGCATGTGGAAATGAGTCTGACTGAAGTCAGAAGCTGGTTCCACATGCAGCTCCCCCTGCCATATCCGAGCTCAACCTGGGGGTTTGGAATAGGGGATCGGAAAGTGAGAAATAAGGAACTCTATAATCTTTAGTGGCCTAAAGAACAACAACAACAGCCCCAAGTTCCTCACTGTAGGTGAGAAATGAAGCAAATAAAACACAACCTTTACCCCTAGCTCTACCAATGCCTTTCCATGTCTTTTCTGCAGGTAGGAACTGTGTGTAATGGGGAAGTAATCATTTTCTACAGTGCGCCTTTTCAGCAGCTGTTAGGACATCTGGATAGACAGCCATCTGGTGCTTATATGGTGGCAAACGCCACCATAAACCTCCAGAGTCCCCTTCCTTTTGCAAAGTTACATGAACCTTGAATGGCAGCAGGGCTCTGAAGTAAGCCCTGCTCGCAGGACGAGAGGTGGGGAGCTGAAAAGCAGCTTTCAACATGGAGCTTTGGATGCTAACAGAAGTCCTGATCCCCCCACCCAAAGTCTCAGGGACAAGCTTCTGACTTCTTCAGCATCAGTGGATACTCCCTCCACCCCAGGTCCTCCCCAAAGGGAGCAGCATCTCCAAAGAACTGTAGGCAGTTTGATTTCATCCCATCCCATCCTTTCCTGGGTATTTTTCCATTAGAGCTTTGCACAGAGCCCACAGGATTAGGGAAGAGCCAGATTTGAGTCTGTCAAGTTGTGGTTCCGTTTTCAATGGTTATATATATTGTGCTCTGTGTTGAATTAAAACTACAATAAAAGTCCTCTCACTTGTTACTGTATTTGTATAATGTTCAAATTAGACGGGAACAGTTATTTGAGAGAAACCAATCCAATGCATATCCAAAAAAACATCAGGTTTTAATACAAAAACCATCTACTAACGTACGGCATGGTCGAGTGGGGAAATTCAAGCAGATCTGTATTACTCACTGTCAAAGGCTGGCAAAGCTGGCCCTTCTGACTATCATGTCTCCCATTGCCCAAGATAACAAAATGGTTCTGAATAAATATACAGTGTGAAAATCCTCTAGACAGGACCATATCTTAATGTGAATTTGTGCTTCAAATGATTGATCAGCTGCCTTCACATTCACGATGGAAGTCTTGGCACCTGCAGGTGAAATGTTAGGAGGTAGCCAGGCTAAGCAAGAGTTACAGATGTGTCCTACTAGAATACTATTACAACAGTTTTTGATGTTTAAATTGGTATTAAATCATCATTTGTTAACAAGTTGTTCCCTGCTAGCAGTAAAGATCAGAAATACCAATTGCCACTGACAGTTAAAGATGACATGGGAAAAGTCCATAAAGTTTAAAACTGGAACTCAGCTGCAAAAATTAGCAACATCCATAAACTGGAGCTTTTGTTCAACAATTCAGAAGACAGACAAAGACTGGGGGCTGTTTGCATTGGCAGTTATGAGTTGAGGACTTCTGGGGACTGATACACTTGTAAAGTTGGACCAGAATTTCAGTAAGTTACCAACATATACATTCAGTTTAAACAGTAACATCTCCAACCCGCACAACCCTTCTGGCAGATCAACACTGGCACAGTTGTCTTTTCAGAAAGAGACAATTAAACTAAGCTCTGCTGAGGACTACGTTCTGCCCCGAAGCTCTGACTGAATTAATTTCTCGTGTTACATAGTTTATCAGGATCTCATCCATGGAACAGTTTGCTAAATTAACAACTCAAACAGAACAGATCGCATTAAAATGTTGCGGGTCAGGGGAAAATTAACTCCAAAGTATCACACTCCTGAGCCCAAATTCTACACTTACATTACGGTGGATTTACGCCAGGGTAAATGAGAGAAGAATTTGGCCCCTGACCTTCTCCGAGCAGGTCACTACAGTTGAAATAGTAACTGATCTTAGACAAACATTTTTGCTGTGAGGTATTTATTTCTGTATAAAGGTTTATGGAACATCATATTCTTTGCCCTTTAAGACTGATACTGACATATGTAAACACCACTGGGCTTGGTGTGCCATAGCTTAATCCAGCCTCTCTAAATCTGGCTAAAACAATGGAAATATCTTCTGAAACCATTGTGGATTATATCCAATATAGTTAAAAACATCTGACTGCAACCGCAAATATGCTGGTATTTGGTTGTGCTATAAAAACATTTTTATGTCAAATACAACTGGGACTAATACAGTAAACTACAAGCACAGTTAACCCTTGGAATGAATCACATGTAGACGCTTGAAGGTTAAGGTAGTCTGCACTGGTTGCATTTTCCTACGAAGAGCATAAAATGAATGTAGGGTATAAAAAGTAATTACTAGTACTAATAGGGTAATTGATATTTATATAGCACCTTCCATGCTACACTATAAACACACCAGCAATATTATAAACTCCTGTAGCTACTAGTTATGGACCTGATTGGGTCCTGCTTGCTAGAACAAATCCCCAGGAGTGCCCAGATGCTGCTTCTGTTCTGTGGCCCATTCCCCCCTTACCTACAGGTACTCCTGTGCATACACACGCAGGGACCATTTCCACTGCTGAAACGTGCTGTTGCGGGCTGGGAGATGCTTTGGAAAGCACAAGTGAGGAGAGAAAGTGAAAGCAGAGTTGTGACTGCGAGGGTGGAATTACACAAAAAGGCACTGAGGACACCGGGGGCTCTGGGTAACAACTAAACAAATCACCCATTTTAAAGAAAGGTTATTGAGAAACTCTGCTGAGGAAAATGTTCATTGAATTGTAGCGTTATTTTCCAAATAAGAGGTGTTCCAGCAGTAGACCAGGGATAGTGCTGAACACACCGCAGAGCTCGGTTTGCTGTTCTGCAGTTCAAGGCCAGTGACATCGCTGTGCTGGGCACTGCAACAAGAGCACCTCTTGCTACAGTTCAGCCCATCGTAACCTGATCACCTAGGTTGGAAAAGACCTTCAAGATCATCAAGTTCAACCATTAAACTGACCTACTGGGTCCCATTACCAAGCCACGTGCCTTAGCGCCGCATATAATGAAAATGTATGTGGTATACAAATACTTTAATGTATATTTTCAGGTAGAACCAGTATCTGAAAGTTAAATTTATATAAATGCATAATCTAAAATATCATGTTTAGACGTGCTCGGGAGCCCATGCACCATTATCTAAATGGACTTAAGCACTGCAAATCCTAAATCCCATTAAAAGTCCTTGCTGTGGTGATATGCCAAGATACTGCCCCTCAGTGCCTCCTCTCCAAGAGCTGTTGGTCCTACAGCACTGTGCCACTCCAGAGAGACTTCCCTGCCAACCCAGGCATCTCGTCTTAAAGCCCTGACCTGTCTGCTCTGCAGATATCCAAACATTTTATAAAGCAGGACTTGTGCTCTTGTACCATGTCAATGCTTTGGAAATCTACATTTGTTCTGTATTATATTAAGAAGATATTTATTATGTATAAAATAATTGTCTCATTCTTTGTTCCATTCCTAATTCTTCTACATAGGGCATTTGGGAAGCAAGTGGGTGTTTGCATATACAGGGACTCCTGGTCTCTTCCCCGAATGATAACAACTAATTCAGAGCAATCCTTGAATATAGCAAGAATGTTTCTCTCCACATTCTTTGCTCTGTGTTTATTTGCACTGAATTTCATCTGCTAGACACTCAGTATCATGCAGCTCCTCACAATTAGTTTTAATTGCCATTAGCTGGAATAATCTTGGATCACAAGCAAACACTGTCAGCTCACCATTGGGCAGATCATTTATGAACATGTTGAATAGCTCAAGCTCCAGGCCAGATCCCTGTGGGAATACAGCACTACCTCTCTTCCAATGCGCAAACAAGCCATTTACTCACACCCATTGCCTCCTGTTTTCAGATCTGTGGGTGATCCATAGGATCCTTCTGAGCTGATTTAAGAGTTCTTCAGCAGAGATCTTGTCAAATCCTTTCCGGAGATCCACGCACAGCATTTTAGACAGGTCACTCTTATCCACGGAGCGGTGGCTCCCGTACGTGCTCTTATGCTATTCCCTGGCTGTGAAGTCATTAAAGTATTGTTTCCTACTATAATATAAATGTCAGTTTTACATTTCTAAAACTAACAAGCAGGGCTGCTATGGACTTCGGCAGTAGTCATTTTACAGTTATTTGTAGAAACAGTGCAAATAAGATAACCTTCTCCAGCTGCCTGAGAATACAACCCTGTCAAAGTTTCCTTGACCTTCACTACTAAGTCATCGGTAACTTATTTCATATTATTTCAATTAATATACAAATATTAGTGCCATCTGGTTTTGTATCAAGAAGCAGCCAGTGCTTTTTATTTGCACATTCACTACTAACAACTTCTTACTCATAGCCTAACGACTTTTGTAACTTTAAGACGACCATATACATGGCTGAAGACACTGAATATTCTGACTATTCTGTTCATCAAAGCAGGTACACAAGCAGGTTCCTTACCTAACTGGCTCCAGGCCACCCAGGCTCACACCAAGTTCCTCTGACCTTCTCACACTGCTCTGACGGTGAAGAACACGAACACCGCCTGAGCCTGGACCTGATCCGACACCACTCAAATCAAGAGCAGTTTTTCCAGCAGTGCTGCAGAGGAGTTCCAGAGCTATAAATGTGATACTATGAAAGTTGTCAGCTGCTCAGTTAAAGCTCTCGGCACCTTCTAGAGCCGTGCCAACATCTCCCTAACAGTTAAACAACAAACCTGGATGTTAATAACTCAGATTACCATGTCTGAAAATACTACTAGAAAGCACAATTAATTTTTACTGAGTTTAATTCAACTTTCAGCCTTGTCCTTCCATAATGACTTTGTAATCAGATGGCAAGTACTGAGCTCCTCTCTTCGATCAATGGTCGATAGCCACCACACCAAGAAAACAAATAACATCCCTACTGCACTTTATCATTAGGCATCCTTTCCAAATGAGCTGTAGGCATCGTTAATCTCTTCACTTCTGTGATACCAGATTGGTAGATCCTTATTTTCTGGGTGCATAAAACTGAACAAACCCAAATGGCAAGGTTCTGTTATCAGTTCACATCTTGGTTTATCAACAGTTTCACCTGCATCTCATCAGTCAGAAATATGAGCCTCTGGTTCAATATCCAATACACAACAACAGTTATCCTCTGCAAAATGAACAGCAAAGTTTTAGGAGCTTATCACAATGACACATTTGCTTACTTCTTGTTTTGATTTAAATATTTAAATTCACATTTCTATTTCCCAGTATAGAAGAGATTTATGAACTAGATGAGAAGGCATAATGTGTATTTGACTTTTTGAAATCAATGAAATAGAGAAGCAGTCTTAATTGTGTAGTTCCTTTGATCTTCATAATTGAGACCATCCCATCTGTATTGTATCTCATATGTAACTGATGAAAGCAAATGAGTGGGAGATGAATTTATTTGATTTTCAGAACTCTAACAGCAGCTGGTCAGCAGGCTCAGTCCAGTCATCTCTACTAGGAGTTGCTCAGGAGCAGGGATGTTCAGATCTTTTATATTTGAAAAAGTCTGGGAGGAAATGCAAATTATCATCCAAAACCAGACAGCTGGAGAGCAGGAAAAGTGGGGAGTAATCATGAACCATTAATATGTATTCGCTATTCTGATTAGTCAGAAAAGAGTGGGATATGTTGTGTCTATTATCTCCTACCTCCGTCTACATATATTTTAGTAGTGTATGTATATATACCCTACAATACCTTATTTTAACTTGTTTCTTTTAAGCAAGGGTCAGATTATACCAAGCTAAAAACCCTGCCAAGATCTGCTGAGAAGTCTGTCCCCTTCCTGCTTCTCTTCCTCCCCTGGAATGGATGCTGGCAGCATGCTAGCGCTGAGCAACAGCTGAGAGATGGACAAAGAAAGCACAAAACAATCTGAGCGGAACAGCAGTCAAGCACTAAGATACAAGAGTGCCCCCCCGATAAATATCCTTCTGGCTCCGATAGAAGAAATTAGAAGGATGAGTTTGCACAACTGAGCTCATCTATATGGAGGACATCATCACCTCTCTCTGTAGAAAAGGGAAGGGCACAGCAAATAGCCCTTTCTACATTCACCTGATTGCCAAATGTCTTAGCTAGGTGGCTTTTCCCCGGTACAGAGTAGGAAGCCCACAGCCTTCTGCTGAGCCTGAAGAGAGCTTAAAAGCAGCCTGCAGTTTTCAAAGCTGGAGATAACTTGTCCTGTATTCTCCCCAGACTGCCTTCTTGGAGAACATGTACATAAAATAAACTGCACAGCGGAGGAATACTTGTCATGCCTTCCATACTGGAGCACACAAAGACTCCAAAGATTTCATTAATTCAGTTCATCCACACTCTCAAACCTTCAGGCAGTAGGGAGTAAGCTATTTATCTTTTGGTTTCTTGTAAGGAATTCACACTAGACTCACTGCTAAATCATTTTCCCTGTATTACTAGTACAGGAAATTAACTATAAATGAACTATGAAAACAAATCATTCTGCTACAATTTTCCACTGATATTATTTTACAGTTTTAGTACATTTAGGAAAAGCAATATAGATTCAAAAAAAGAGTTACAACATATTTATATACTGATCCTTAAATTACGCTCTTTCCTCTTTTAACAGGCTCTACTTATAAGATATTTCTTGCTTATTCTGCAGTGCAATACTTAAGCTGGAAGCATCCTTACGTCTGTGGCATCATAGCATGATTTCACAGTTAATGCCGAAGACAATTTCACTTTGAGACTGCTATTTACTGAAACCCGGGGGGCAGGAGATAAAAATCAGTTCCTTGTATTCTTTACCATAAAGCAAACAGCTTCTGACTCTTTATATAAATAGGGATATTGAGATATTCTATGCTTTTTCAGTAGTTAGTGATTTTTTCATAATTTCCTCCTTGCACAAGAACTACTGTATTTCTTTGGAAAGATTAAACACCCAGGATTTATGCCTTCATGCAGGTCTATGTTTTTCACCTGTCTGAAGAAACAAGAGATGGCCTACTCTAAATATGGCATATGCAATTTTCTCCAAAAATGTTTTTAAGCAACACAGAGAGGTAATTGTAGAGAAAGAAGTTCTGCAGTTCCAGGAGGGGATCTACTGCATACTGTTTGAAACTCCCTTGATAAAGTCTTGCAGCAACAGATTGTCAATTTATCATTAAATATCTGCTGACAGATATTTATTGAAGTTTAATGTTGTTATGAGTGTGCTACGAGCTTTTTCTTTTTTTAAATACATTTGCAGGACAGAGAAGTCAGAAATGACGGTGCTCTGGTCTGAGTATAGACAGGAAAATGTGCGCTCTTCCCCACTGCAGCGCCGTCATTTCAAGAAATACAGAGCACTTAGCTAGCACTTGTGCACTCACCCCAGGGCTTTGTGTCCTGAAGCACCATGTGCTAGGAGCAGTGAAGGCGGTGGGCAGCAAACTGGCTGTCCTCGAGTTGATGGCACGCGTAAGCCTCCCATGCCGCAGGAAACAGGCAGCAAGCATCTTGCTCCCCACGCTTTGCAGCAGGTGAGCCACGTGGAAATGAGCTCATCCACCACTGCTGGCTACTGGCGTGCTCATCCATTTTAATATAGCTTACCGTTTAAATATTTAGGGTCAAATTCTACTGTGAGAATTTTGAGTTGAGGTCTTTACAGGGGTGAATGGGAAAAAAAACCATACTTCTGTCTTTTTCTAGCAGTAGGATGGTAGCTGTTAGAACCGGTGGAGAAACCAGGTTATTTCATGAAAAAAAAAAAAGTCAATAGATACGTCTTTGTAATCTGCAATTTAGAAAGCAGTTTTCTGTGAGAAATCCTGAAATGGGTATTTTTGTGTTAAATCACACCTCCACTGATCTCAATGGCAAACTTTCACTTCCTTCACTAGAGGTACCATTTCACTTTTTGTTGGAATTTCTTTCAAATTAACATTTCCCTGCAGAAAACATTTAAAGCACCTTTTTCCCCTCTCCCCCCAGTAGGGATTGGTTTTTGCCAGAAACATTTTGGTCAGACCTACAAACGAGCTGCAGACAGAAGCCATGAACAGATGTCCTCTTCGGGACCCTGCTGTGAGTTGGAAGAGGTTGCTACTCTCAGCTGCTCAGCACCATTCCCTGCTCTCCTCATTAGGCATCACCCCTACTGATGTGCTCATTGAATGGTTTGCACGAACATTTCCTACGCTGCTGGCTTCAGGCTGAGTCAGTCATCTTGGTGCAGACCAATGACGAGCAAAACTAATGCAGCTGATTTTGCTTAAAACAAATGAGGGAGCTCCTACACAGACTGCGCGAATGGATGGAGAGGACGGCAGCATCTGGCAGGGGAAAAGCACAACTTCTGGTGATGTGGCTGGATTTGGAGAATTCTGTCCATGGGTAAACACCTAGCAATTCCTCCAGTATGCAATGTGCACAATTTGACTTTAGGAGGCACCTACCTTCAAGACATTTAACTAGAAGAGCATTTGTCCCCAGAATGATAGTATGGACACTGAAAGCTACAAGTGAATAACAGAAATCAGCAACAACCAGAAGCAAACTAAATTACAGTGTAACATCCTACTGAAAGACCCGTTCTTGTAGATTCCTAAACATCAGCATCCTCTAACAGCTTTGCAACTCTCATGTGTATTTTGGCCTGTGTAATCTGCCCTGCATAAATCCTGTGCTGGAGCCCAACTGCCCTCACCAGCCAAACAAACAAGCAAAGCTCCACGGTGCATGCATTCTTTTCAGGATTCCAGAAACATTCATAGGAGTTCTCACATCTCCCTAACCACAACAAATAGTTAGTCAAGTTACCTTTGTTAAGCAAACCAATTTTCATTGCTTTCATTCAAACAGCCTTAAAATAGAATTCTTGCCTGCTTTATTTTGTCAGATATAAAGAAAACTGAGAAACTGTATCCATTGTTCCTTAAAAGAGCTTATTAGTGAAACAAAGGCCTTTTTTTTCCAGTGAGTGCTGTTTGTGCAGTTACTTCATGACATTTATTTGGATTCAGTCCCAGGGGAAAAAGGCCAAATTCAGTTTCAGCATTTGCCTACTACAGCATAAACACAGTCATTAGTTAACAGATCTTTTTTGGCGGTCTTTATGTAGCCTCCAACATCAAAGCACGTGATATTCATGAAATAATCAAAGCAACATATGTACACTGAAGCACTGTACGTACATTATTTTTTCAGTAGCCTAGCAATCTTCAGAAATGTGAAGAGGTTCTCCTAGGCCTTGAGCCAAAGCCCTTGGAAGTCTATGGAAATTTTTTTTTTTCCTTTGACTTCAATAGATGCCGAGTCTGGCCCTTGGATAATCACTGCCATGTTAATGGCAAACTACTTTCCATTTTTGTATTAATTTCCTGCGCAAGGAAGATACAGGACTGAAAGCACTGGAGAATGAAATCACTTGCCCTGTTTACACCCAGGGTAGAGAAAGCCTGGGTAACTGCAGCCAAATCCCCCCCTCAAGGCTTGATGGACCCATCTTGACCATGCGATGGATGAGTGACTGGATACCTCCTTTGCTGCAGCTCTTCCCCTTAGCACGGTTGCTGTTAGGAGAACAAATAACTGAGAACGGTCACGGCGGTTTTTGAGCCGTGTCCACCAGGGCTGGGAAGAAGGCCGATCTCATTTCTCCTCCAGCCCCAAGCTGCTGGCAATCATTTCTCCTTTAGGAGAAAGATTCACCACAGGACTTAGGGAGATCCTAGCTATCTCATTCCTCACTTTGCCCCCCATTTTTTTTTTTTACACCCTGCCACAGTACTTTCAGCTCCTGTGTAATATCACAGCTCCTTTCCAGATCCTTCACAGCCAACTCCCCCAACACTACAAAGGAACACATTTGCCTGTCCCTCCCAACACAGATGCACTGGCACATGTGACATCATTTGACATGAGTGAGGTAAGGGAATAACCTTTTCCTGCTCTTACATCAGGGGATGCATCCATCCCTCAGCTCTTGCTCTGCATCCGCTCCTGGGCACTGCCGAGGAGATCTGGCTTTCGGACAAAGCGGAAGTAAAGCTGTAGGGGACTTCCCTTTACGGAGAGTCAGAACTATCGAATTCCTTTTCAGCCACTTAGGGACAAAAGGAAAACACAACAAGGTTTGTTAAAGCTGCTGAAAGAAGGACCTTGAAAGAACAGTTTTTACAGAGGCTGTGTTGATTAGGTGCTGCTTTAATAACCATTAACTATTTGAGTCCAAGACAATTGCCAAGACAGCAGAAAAAGTTATGGACGTGAAAATTAGAGGATAATGGGTGGCAGAAGGATTTAGGGGTGACATTTGCAAAGGCACCAGTATGACTGAACCCTCTTAATGCCACTGTTATACGTGAAGAAAGGTGACTTATAATGCTAGGAGTCTAGTTCAGAAGGTTGAATGAACATTTGATGGAACATCAGAAAAAACTATATGCTAGTACTGAGAGTTGTTAAGTGATAGCAGTGACAGGTTTAAGATTTCAAAGGTTAAATTCAGTTTTGTAATACTAGAAAAGAAAGACAACACTTCTGACTGAAAAAAATAAGAACAACAAAAAGCAAGCACACACATGGGGAACCACATACACACGTTAACCTGGAAAAGGAAGGTGGCCTGGTAAAGATTTTATTTTGAACTGCTGGTCAGGCACTTGGAAAACAAGACTGATATTTAATAAGGCTCTAAATTTCACCGTCTGAAATGATTGTGAATACACGGCCTGATTTAATTAAATGAAATCTATTTTGATGGAAGAAATTTGCACCATTTACTTGCAAAGAGGTGCAGTAGACAAGATTTGCTGAACTTGAAAAAGGTGGCAGAGCTGGCTTGGGAGGGACACGTATCTTTATGCAGAGTGAAACCTAAAACTAAAACCCCATAAGGACCAATGATAAGTAGTTTACTGTCAGCTGAGTGAAAACAGAGTTCTGAAAAAGAGAGTGAGAGTGCGAGAGGTTGAGCGCCTGGGCAAAGGACTGCAACAATGTTTGAATTTTACAAGAAGCAACTTATGGAATATAAAGAAAGTATTCAAAAACATGAAATACATGAAGGTCAAATGGCAAATCACATTGAATTTTAAAATAAAATAACTTTAAGACATACTTGAAGGCTGAAAATAAAATGAATTTAGTGGAACTATTAAAGACAAGATCCAAATCCCAGTGAAGTTGGTGGAAAGACAATCACTGACTCCTACAGAGTTGGACTGGGACCAAAGAGAACAACAAAGAAATTTCCAGTGACTGAAAAAGAATCAAGAAAATCTCGGTGGTTTCTTCACATCTGTGTTTGATAACAATGAACACTGGCAATGTTCATGAAGGATGTGTTTGTGGGTACTAACGAGAACAAAGTAAAAGAATCTCTGTAGCAACCAAGTACAGGAACAAAATAAAGAAAGATAATAAGTAGCAATGGATTACATCCAGAGATGAAGCACAGCATTATGTGAGTTTATCTGTGCACTAATAGCTGTCGTGCTATGTTGAGAAAAATCTTAGAAATAGGTACTTCTTAGCGTTTCTGAGCACACTGTGCATCTCATAATTAAATGTCAGTAGCTAAAATATTAAATAGAAGGCAAATTTATGTTATTTTTTTTTTTTTACATACTTTGTATTTTTAAAGGATTAATACACATTTTGGCAAGAAATCAGTAAATGAAAAGTACACTTTTAGCTATTACTTTCAGAATGACTTCTTTCACAGAAAAAAAACAAACCAGGACATGATTTGTGGGCTGAAGGTCTGGACACCTCCCTGTTTCTGGTCACATTTTATCAAAAAAAAAAAAAAAAAA
>VXAA01001407.1:452282-514990 GCA_013399115.1 Anseranas semipalmata
AAAAAAAAAAAAAAAAAAAAAAGAGAGAGAGAGAGAGAGAGAGAGAACAATAAGCAAACGAAAACATTTCTGAATATGAAATACTGCATGTGATACAGGTACAGAGCACACTCACTGGATTTAAATATTTCATTATCACAAGGAGTTTAGGCATGCCTGAACAAAATTCTCTGTATCTTTGTGTATGAACATGCCCGATAGCAATCTATGCTTCTTTGCCTCAACACATCTTTAGGAATTATAGTGAATTGTAGAGTGTAATTTCATAGGCTACGACCTTAATCATCCTTTCCTATGCTCATCCGTTGTTCCTGCAGGATATTGTCCCAGACAATGCGAAAGTCTGGACTGGTGGATACCACTGCAGGGTAACTACCAATTGCTAAGTGTGTTCTGTACTGTACTTTGCTGTTAATCGTCCTTTACCTGCTATGCTTGTTCCAGCTGAAGAGGTTGGGAAGACAGAACAGACCCCAGTAAAGCATGCACAGGCAGCATAGTGAAGGAAACAAAATGATATTTTCAAAGACAGATGCTAACACAGCTTAGCAGAATAGCATCAGGATGTTATGCACCTGGGTAAAACAGAGAACTGACCATTCAGAAACAAACACGCAGCACGATGTTTTCCTCCACGAGCCCAAACGAACGGCAGTTCTTCCAGCAGTCTGTCCCTGTGAAACTGCTAATCTCATGACCCAGCTGTGAACTGTTCCCTTCAAAAGCAATTCCTCTGGGCATTGGGTTTCTGATTATCCAAGAGAGCCAGATGCAAGCAGAAGACCTGAGCCACATATTTTAGCTGCTATTGAAATGCAAATACATATAAGGTATATTCCTTCTACTTCTCCTGGAGACACATATTTCAAGTTGTTTCATTTGCAATGCAGATTTATTATGGGAAAATATTGTGCTCTGAAGTCACAAAGAGGTAACTTACTCTCAAAGGCCTACAGACTTTATCCCCAAGACCAAGGAAAATTTTACACCTCTGTGGTTTTGTAGGTAGGCTTGCAATAATGCCTTGCAGTACATGCTCCAACGCTTCAGTCTGAGTTGTTTAAAGATGTAAAAAAGATGTAGCCTCTGGCTTTCCGTCATTTCTTCTGGGAGATGAGTTCTGCTATATCAGAGCTTTTCTCCCCGTTCTGTAATATGTAGCCCCTACTGATATTTAATGATATCAACCACAACAGATGGCTGGCACAGCACTGTGCTCAACTAATAGCAGCTCTTTTAGGCATTTTGAAAAATCTTAGGGGAATGCTCTAGTACAGATTGTTACTAACATAAAATAGGTATTTTTGTCCCACTTGAAATGTGTTTTATCCGTCACTATTACAGAACAAAAAGCAGCAAAGATTTTATCAATAAGCACAGTCAAGGAAAACACCTTCCCTATACATAAAGCGAGTTTTCTTTGTGCAGGCAATAACATTTTAGCCCGCTTTCACCAAAAAATAAATAAATAAATAAAAACCACCATAAAACAAAAACAACAACAACAAAAAAACCATCAAACATTTTGTATATATTGTTGTTTCAAGAAAAGGCAAAGTAATAGGTGATTGTGCTTCATGGTGCTGCGTATCCCGGCTCCCAACAGGAGCAGCAGCCCAGTGGCCAGTCCGGACTAGCCACCTGTACAGTTTGACAGGTGATGGGTAAAGAAGCGGAGCTGGATGCCTGGCACATCTCTAAATCTGACCTCGAGACAAAAGTCTCCAACACATTTGCAGTACCAAGGAGAGGTGAAGTTCAATGTCTCTGAAATCCTTGTCTTGAACTCTAACACTAACCTCTGAAACGTGTTCAGGTGTCCGACTCCATCTGATTTCAACAGCGTTTAGGTACCTAAATACCTCTCTACACGTGTCTGACAGCAACAAGAGCTACTCAATTTACCAATGTAGAGTCTGAACCAAGAGTCATTTTGGATTCTTTGTCCTCTCAGCCTCTCCCTTCTGTTCTCCCCCAACTAGTCTTTCCCCAGTCCTTCCAAAACCCAGACATTTTAGTTTCTTTAGACCAGAGCTACCAAAAATCAAGTATGGCGTTTTAAAATCCTTTCATTTTGCTCCTCACATTTCACTGGCTGTGAAATAGGACAGTGATATATTATGTGCCTTGGTTAACGATGTTCCAGCCCGCACCGCTGCAGTGCTTCCAACAACCCGTCACTGTGCCGCCTCGGCTCAATCCATTTTATGAAATGCTACTGTATTTTCTTACATGAAAAACAAACAATGCCCCCGAGCTGTGCACTGATCCCCAGCAGCGATGCTGGAGAAACTAATAACGCCAAAGCTCGAGCTGCAGGAGCGTGAGCCGGAGTTTTTGTCTTAACGGGGCCTGGAGAGCTGCTGATGTCGGAGAAATAGAGTGTATTAAATTGGCTTTTATAGCTTGAAGGGGGGGGCTTCTGTGAGAGTTTAATGAACAGACATTAGGGCCCAGACTATAAATAAGTCACTCGGAGGACTGGTATGCACACACACTAGTGTAACATTCCTGTTGATTTTATTTCCTGCGATTACAGCCCCTGGGTGGAATGACAGCTAACAGGCAGCGGGGCGGGGGCTGGCCTGGCGACCCCCCCGAGGTAGGAGCTCTCGTCTATGCAAGCTCAGCACGCAGAAAAGGATGGGCTGAACCCAAGCAAACACAAGTTTAAAAACATAAATATTGCAATATTTCAATGCTTTTAAAAAAGAAGCCTCACACTGTTTATAAAGGGGAATATGAAATGCTAGGCTACATTTATGTCCAACTGCATTTACTTTGCACATCGATTACCTCTCCTTTTTTCCCCTCACTCCTCTCCCAGCCAGGTGCCTTTTGGTTCTCCCAGCCAGAAGGATGTGTAGGTAGGGAGTAAGAAAGTTCCCTTCTATAAAAATTCCTTTTTCAACCCCAAATTTCCAAAAAGTAGCAAATATTGTTATAGAAGAGGTCAGTTCCCAAGGCCACACCAGAGGCTGGAAGACCACTGGGTGTAAGCCTTCTCCTTTGAGCCTTTCTTCTCCAAAGCTACCAGCTGGGCTGGAAAAACATTCCTGAAAAGAGTGGGTAAAGCTGGTCTATCGTTACTTTGATGGGCCTTCCCACCTTTTTAGTGTTTGCCAAAACAGAAAATCTAGGTCATGGAGAAATACCCAAATCAAATAGCAAACTGCGTTGGCAAGAGAATATAGAAATGCCAGGGGAAGAAGGTGCAGCTTTAACATATTTATCAGTCAATTTTTATGATTTTTCTTGGTCCTTGGGACACTAAGTGTGGAAAAAACAGGAAGGCAGAGATTTGAAACAGAAACAGTGATAGATCAGTACATACGAAGTATGTTATATTAGGTACTTTTTATAGTACTTTTCCAAAATATGCCTGAATTTTTGTGTGTTCAACTCTGTGACCTATTTTTGGTAGCTGAATAAATAGGAATTTTGCCAGCGACGTCTGATTGAGTAGAGCCTGACCATGGCTTTGCCATGGCATATTGAAGTCCAATTTTCTAAAGCACAGTTCCTGGGGGATAACAAAGCCCAAGTAGCCTGAAGTTGTCTTTTGCCACTAATACTTACCTGTTTATCTAAACAATTTTGGAGAACACATTCAGTACCTCTGAATATCCTAGGGCTGTTTCTGCCAAATCTTTGAGAAGTCTAAAAACAGCCTGTACTCAATGGGAGCTACACACCAGCTGGGAAGTTTCTTTTTGCCTTCCTATTGCCAACGGTAGGTTCAGTGCTACAAAATATTGAGTCTCTTTCATTTTTATGTTCTCAGTAAACACTAACAGATGTCAGCACCCATCTACCCTTAATCTAAAAATAAAACTCATTCACACACTACAAAAACTCTTCGCTATTACCATGATGTAAAATGGCTTTGGCCTTCAAAAGCTTCAATGTGCTGATGAATGTGGTGTTATATAGCTTTAAAGCTAGCTTAAAAAGAATGAGCAGCAGTAAGTATTTAGCTTTTTTATTATTATTATTTTTTATTTTTGAGAGGTGGGGGTAGCTCTTTTTATTTGCAGCTCAGAAAGTGCTTTAAAAAAGCCAGGAAAGTATCCCTATCTTGGTTGCGCACAAAAAGGGGAGGTTGTTCTCCTGGAGACTCCCATGCACAGCCAGCACTGGAGTACAACCTCACGCAGGCCTCAGTGGTGCTGAGGTGGCACTCAGCTGCCTGCGAACCCAACAAACACTTGCCTGGGACCTTTGCGTCTCTGCACCTTCCATGAAAATCTACACTGTTCACGATCCCAAGTCACCGACGTGACTAACTGCCCTTGTTCCTGCTGATTTCAGTAGAGTCTGAAGACCCTTCAAGACATGCTCAGAATGCTGCACAGCAGGTCTGCTTTTTAAGAAGAGAAAACAAGGATCCTGCAAGCACAGAGTAAAGTACCTTTCTTCCATTTTAAACTAGAGGGAACTGAGTCAAGCTAAGATTTTAGGGAATAAAAATAACATTCTTCAGTAACACGCAAGAATCACACAGGTAGATTGCAAATCTTTGAGAACTAAGGATTATTCTGGACAGAGAAGATGTGAAATGAAGAATCCTCACCAGAGAAAACTCAGCATCATTACCTGAAGCTGCAGTTAACAGAAATACAACCTCTCCGTGCAGTTGGTAGTACTAGGCTGGCTTTCTTTAGAAGTTGCTTTGATGTTAGTAAATGTGCACTGTATTAGAGAATTCAGAATAAAATGGCTGCTTGGCTCCTTGATGAACTATTATTCATAAGCAAATGGGGAGGTCACTGTGAGGACATGATGGGTGTAGCTGAGGTTAAGCACAGCAAACCCAGAGTTCTGGTTTCTAATTTGGGCAACACAGCAATTACTTCTCCCTGACCAACCTGGAAACCAAACAGAAGAGTTCACCTCCTCCTTTTATTGCCCACACAGTTTAGTCACGCTTTTTGTTTATCGTGTCATCACCACATAATTGCTTACAAATCTTCAAAATTAGCCTTTGATACTTTGACAGACTTCAATATGGAAATGGTAACAAAAAGGTTTTAGAGTTGCTGTCTTTATCCAAACTAAACAAAATGTAACCTCACTTTAAAGCCTTAGTTTTTCCTTAACGTTAATGCAAAATTCCTTTTCAAATCATTGTATTTCCCAGGCAGATTGCTTTTACTCACGACCTGCTGTATCCTTTGGGCGCACGATGAGCAGGGACAAGCCAGGAGGCAGTTACCCTAACACTGAGAACCTGATTTAGGCACTGGTGACTGCAGGCAGATAGGCGTGATGTTAAATAGTCTGTATAACTCATTTATTCCAGAGCCCTGGAAAAGCATGTTTGCTAAGGGAAGGTAAGAGTTTGAAAGCTAGAGACAAGTTTGGGGGAGAAACTTGTTTTCTAGCATTCCTACTAACTAGCCACTTCAGGTGCTCTGGAGTTCAGAAACTGTATGTGAACGGATATTGTCCAAAGATCATTGCATAAAATGAAAAACAAACAAACAACGAAACTCCAAAAAATCCACCTCTCCACAGCCCAACTTTCTGGTAAAAACAGTTAACTATTTTACCATCTGACCAACTGCTGGTATCCTGCTGATGTGCATATTTGATTTTCCTGGCATTAAGCGAATTTAAACGTTCTGGGCACAGAATCAACATTCTGGTAATTTTCTTATACTTTGGCTTTCCCAAGGACAAAGGCAAAAAGAACAGAGAAAGCCTTCCATGTGCAGATTCACTCCAGATTTGATTCAATAAGTTCAGTTGGTATTAATGTGACTAAAAAACAGGAAACCTTTTCATATTGGTATTGCGATACACACTTTTCTTTTTTGTAATGTTATTGTCATCCTGCATCAGACAAAAAATTACTGAAAATATTGTCAGAGAATTCGATTAAATGGAAAAAACAAACAAACCGGAAAATAAAATTTACCCCAAGATAAATACACCATTCCTCATCCCAAGAAGTGAAAACACTGCTTACCTAGGCCTGCAGAACTGAAGCTTTACAAACTAAGGGGACGTCTGCATCTTTTAATGCCTCTTTTATAAACATCCTTTTCTAATACTGTCAAAACACAAAACAGACCCCATCTTTAAATTAACTTGTCAGCATTTGTGAGATGCTAAGCTAAAGAGAAAAATACAGAAGCTGTATGTGGCCACATACGCAGCTTTTGTATATTCATGATGTTTTCTTTTGCCGTGTTGACGACCTCAGTCCCTCATTACCATTAACCACAAGAGATGCACCTGTAGCAACTCAGAGCCTGGAAATCAAGGCTTTAAACATCAACTTCAATTAACATGCCTCTGTGTCACCTGACGCACCTCTGAGGCGGAAAAAAGTGGATATGAAAGTGTGTTTGTTTTACTTTGACATGCCTTGCAATAAGAAATTTCATTCAATATTTATCCAAGGATTTCAGTAGTAAGTACAGAGTTTGTGGCAGTTCAGGGAATGTTTTCACAGCGCTGTTGTTCCTGCCCTTGTAAAGTTTCCCTTATGATTGAATGTTCGGGGCTGGTAAAACCCTGTGTCTCTTTACTGCTCACAGATGTGTCAGAAAGAAATTTAGTAAATGCCTGGTTTTTATTACCGCTCTGCTGATCCTTTTTCTGTGGACATTCCAAAATGCAAGTTAAATCCGATGGTGAATGTATCTTCCAGATATTCACATTAAAGGACGTAATTCATGTAACATAAAACATGCAACCATAACAAAGCCCTAAGATTTAAAAACAGATTTTTTGGAAGCAAGATCTAATTTCATCCCTCACAAATGTTCTCAATTCAATTCTTGAAATAAATATATATGTGTGCATGTATGGTTTATACATATTTACTTTACAATAATATATGCAGATAAAGGTAGCTATCTGCAAAAGGGACCACCACGTCCTGCCAGGTAGATGCAGGTGTAACTGACTTCCCCTGCAGGAGTGTTTTACAAAGCCATACATCGAAATTAAAATCTACCCTAGTGTTTTGTTCATTTACTGACCTTGAATCATTTATGTAGTGGCTCCTGATGTTTCACGGTATCAGTCAAACCTCCGAACTATCAGTACGACAGAAAAACACCTATTTGTACAGCCTCCCTGTCCTGCACTAACCATCTGTAGCACTGACCCCATATGCGGTCCCTCAAACCCCCACGCACACAAACCAGACTGAAAGGTGGTACGGGATTAAATAAAATGGGATTAAGAATTTGTGGTTACCTACTCATTAACTTTGTGAATAACAAAACAATTCATCACACTGTATGTGGACAGCTTTTTACAAGTACGAAGGGTAATTCCCATCGACTTCACCAGTATAATGAAATAACAATTAAGGGGTCAAAATCTTCATTTTTGATTATATCAACAGTTATTTATTTATTAATATGCTCTTTTACTTTCTTCCGCTCCTTTATACAGTTAGGAGTTTGGAAAATGTTTCAAAGTAGGGATTCCATATTGTCATCTTTTTAAAATACAGCCTCGCATAGTGGGAAACTGCTTCTGGTTGGGTGAGGGAAAGGGGACAACAGCATAAAGCATTTATCTATATAAGTAACAAAAGCAAGACAACCAAAGTTTAATGTACTGTATTTGACTATAACACCAACACTGGTAGAAAAATGTTTTACCTATACATCAGTCCAATACAACTCGTAATCTTTTATATAATTGATATACTTTTGCTCCAAAAATTCTGTTTCATCTAATAAAGTGCAGATAAGACTGAAACTAAAAAACATACATACTTGCTAGTCTGAATGGAGGTATGTTACATGTACTACAGAGCAATGCTACAATCAGCATCTTGATTTTATAACTTTGCTGTTTTTGCAAACATATAATCAGTTATTTGTTACCAAAATGGACTTTCCTGTGATATATGACTAATAAACGCTGATGCGCAAGCACCTGCAAAAGAAACATTGCTGCTTTGTAGTCTCTGCCATGAACATTTCACCTTCTATCATTGAAATGATCTTAAATTCTTCTCATCAAAGTGCGTCTTATTGAGGAGGGGAACCTACTTTAGTAGATTAAACACGTTACAACATTCCCTCTATTTAATCTTCCTGCTTTTCCCCCTGAAAAGGATGCTGTCACATATGAATATACTGTGCCTTGATGCGACTTCTGCCACGAAGCAAACCACATATTCTGCCTGTGCTTCTGCTTTGTTGTGGTTCACTGTCTTTTAAAATGATCTTTTCAGCTGCACTGGAATTAATTCTCGTCCATCATACTACAGACCCAAATCATATATTTAATGAAAACAAAGCTTAATTTCATAGATTTTGTTCGATCAAAACAAATCACTTTTATGCCTTTGCTGTGATTAACCAGATGACAATGCAGATACTGAACATCCACAGAGATGCCAGAGGGGCAGAGGAGCAGCATCTCCTTCCATCTGTCAGGAAAACTGTCTGTGTCGGTATTACAGAGAGAATTTAATGTTAACCATACCGAGGTAGACAGTATTTGTATAGTGCTAGCATAAGATAGAGCTGTCTTATCTTATTGAGTCTCCGTGACCGAGTACCTGCTTCTTTCTTTCTGTCCTTTAACCAAAACAGCTGTGAAATACATCAACCGTTATGAGATGAGATCCACCATACATGAAAAAAATGCTGCAGCAGTTCAGTATTAACCAGTCCTGACACAAATTACATGTGGCACACACCATCTGGCTTCCTCAAAAAAAAAAAGCAAGGACTAGGCTGGAAGACTGCACCGCCTTTCGTGCCTGAGTCTGATCAGAAAAGCAAGCTCGAGCAGCAGAGATTTGCTGCAGGTAATGGTAGCGGGGTATAAAAAATGGCAGCTGTCAGAGGGATCCTGAACTCATTTCAAAAGGTACAGTAACACAAGGACCTTCGCTAATTAAATATTCTATAAAGCAAAGGAAAAGTACAGGACAAACAATAAATCACCCAGCTCCTTAGAAGTTACTACGCTTTGAAAAAAACCAGTGATTTTTATGTGAGGAAAAATATTTCAAAGTAAGTATTCGGTGAAAAGCCATATGCAGAAAGCATTTCTGTATTGTGTAAACTTGAGTGAGTTCTTCTGTTCTGTGCCTTTGGGACCCAATTTGGCACCATTTGACCTCCGAGGAGTTTTAATGAAAAGCATAGCAAGCCCAAGTGCGGGACTTTTTGAAGTTAGCACTGCACATCACTAAAGAAACCAATACTTTTAAAGCAGTATTGCACCTCCTCAGATATAGTGTCTGTCTGGTAAGAGCGGCTTACTCAAGACAGTAGCATAAAAGTTTGAAAATGTGGCCGTGAACTCTTGCAGCTCTCATGCTTGCAAAGAAATTCCCATGAAGCTACTCGCTAAAATTCAGACCCCCTCTAAGTGCAAAATTAAGTCCAAGAGAAGCTCTGTAGTATCAAAGTTTCAACATGAGATTTCTTTTCAAAGATGAAAATTTGAAAAACTGAAAATGTATGTGCCAAAGTCTATGTTGGTCTTTTTTTTTTTTTTTTTGAACGAGTAAAGCAGACACCGTCAAAAAACTACTCAGATTGGCAAGACACCACATGACGTCCACCTGGAGCAACAGAGGTGTCTCATGGCAAAAGCAGTTCGGATGGTCAAGCCCCTCAACTGTCCAGGTATACCATGCTCTTCAGCTGAAACACATTCCCTGCAGCGCCCTGTAGACCTCTCTCTGACCAAGCACCCCTACGTCACAGAAATCCACAGGTACAGAACATTGTAGGGCTCTCAATCCAGTAGGGAACCTGGCGAAGAGGTGAAATGAAGGCGTGTGCCTTCCAAACTGCAATTAGATAATGCAGTAGCTCACATGCACCCCAGTGCAGACTCAGCTGGTCTCAAGAGACATTTTAAATGGTACTCCAGCAGCAGGCAGCACTGCCTGATCATCGGAATTTCAGGCTGATTACTCAAATGATAATTAAGCACTTCAGGCAAAACGTACTTTTACAAATGTAACGTATGCATTGCAAAAGGTATTTTTACAAAAATATTTTTTTTCTGATACACGCTAACACTTTGTTGCACAAAGTTCTCAACTAGCTTTTGAAAATAAAAGTAGAAAATAAAATAATGAAAACTGTAAGCAGAATTCTCCCCACATAACTACACACACATTCCTAATCAGCATGCAGCTCTAGTTGGTGCAGAATACAGGTCACTGAAGTTTACTGGCTGTAGAGGTGCTACTGTACTTAAGTGTGACACTGCCTAACTTGCTACTTGTGCTCCTGCTTCTGATCGTAGAAGCAAGGTCATGATCCTACAACCTTAAAGTTAATTGGCAGTTTTTCCACACGCTTTGATGTGAGCTGAAGTGGGGCTCAAAGCAATCATGGATATACTTAAGTTCCTTTAAATCAAAGTGACTGAAGGAAGGGATAAAATACTTCAGAGGGGAAGATGGCAGAAGCTCTGCCCTTCTGAGTCATGGCTTAAAAATGAAAATTCTCACCTCCTGAAGCAACTCACATTCCCTACGTATCTGGAGACGTAGCCAATGTAGGTTAATTAATTAAACTTTCACTCCCACTCTTCTCTTTTGATTGTAAGACATTTATAAAAGATCAGAGGTTGCGCTATGAAAATGTACATATAACAATATTCAGTAGAAAATGCTCAGTGTCATAGCTCCTCCTCAGTATTTATTTAATAACCTGTTCTTTATGGACAAGTAGTTATTCCATTTAGAAAAAAAAAAAAAAAAAACAAAAAACAAAAAAACAAACAACTCTACCAGAGAACAACTGGGAGAAATGCCAGATTATGTACAAGCACACAGATGAGTGCTTTCTTTGGAAAACAATGGAAAGAGATGTCATGTTTGGCTTAGGAAGAAGAGACAGCTATTGATATAACCACATTAAATGCAGAATTTCCATCTTCATATCAGTAATACTTTTTGTTATTATTTTTTTTTAGTCTTTCCAGTCTTTCTGCATTGTTTCTCTTTGAAGAAACTGCTGAAGGAACCTCCTATTTTCAGCAAAATATTGATTTCATTGTAAAATAATAAATCTTTGTGAACTTTCCATTTGAACCCCAAAATTCATCTCATGAATTTTTTTTGCCATAATTTCTGTAAAATGACACTAATTGCAAGTAATCAAATGACTTAATTCTACAACAGTTCCACGAATCTGATACAGTTGTTCCGACTCTGAGGGGTGCACCATGACCCACGTGTCTCTTTGAGCAAGCGGCATTTAATTCAGAGACCAGCTGGCAGTGAGAATGAACTGAGATGGGAAAACAGAAACATCACACCGGATATTATGTCCCCTTGCGCATACAACACCAATATGACAATTGTGAAAGCATCTAAAGAACTGGTAACAATTTTTGTAGTTGTCCACTATCAGAAAGCCACTGACTTAGGCCTGTCTATGCCTCATGAAGGAAAGCTGCTTAATGAAAGATGCTAGAAGTGTGTAAGGAAAGGATCTCCTTTTCCACCTGTGAAGAAATCGGCAGTCTTTTTTACCAACAGTGAGGATAACTGCCATCCCCTTATGACAAATGGCTGGCAAAACAGAACCCTAAGCTCACGTCCATGTTGAAATGTGAAGTCCTTTTGCTACCTTCTGCCACAACATGGGGGAATCTTCCGGAGAATATGAAAGTTTGGTTGGTTGTGCAACCATTAACACATTTTTAAGAAATAATACCACGGCATGAAGTCTTGCCTGGATTCTGTGTGCTTCCCTGCAATGCCAACACCTTCCCCTTCCCAGCCACTTCCCAGTCATCCCAGCCTGCCTGACTTTCTCATACTTCCCTTTGGGCACATCCGTTCCTTTGAAGAGATGCCTTTGAAGACATCTGCCAAGTAACGCTCCGTGCCTTGCTCTATTTCTCAGACCTCTGCACGAGTCCGCCAACAGATTCAAACCACTGAACGGTAGGTGTATGGAAGTACTTATTTAGATTTTTGGCCTCTCTCCCCCAGTTTTATATCTATCACCACCTACACTGACAGCAGAGCAAAGAGGGTTATCAGTCTTGCCGTGAAAGCTGGTGAGCCAGTCGCAAAGAACAAATTGGTCTCAAATAAACACAGAAAGCAACAAGTGGAACAAAGGAAACATCCCATCACCCATTTTACCAAGAGGGATTGGATGCACCTATATAATAAGGACCAGGCCCGGAGGTGGACTTGGGCCTTGCCAAGCCTCATGTCAGAGCCCCCACCTATGTGGCCCCCCTGGGAATGCTGCAGGCCGTGTCCGGAGCTGCTTGACCCAGACGAATGCAAGAGGGCTGTGAGGAGCGTGGGCTGCATGCCACCCCCTACACAGCTGTGGGCATCGAGCAGATGCTGGGAGCCCCCGAGCTGCTCTCCCTGTGACACACGGAATTTGGCTGTGAATTTAAGTGATTGTCTGCAAAAAATAGCATGGGGAAGGAGCTTCCAGCTTCCAGGTCTTCTGAGCTTTTCTGTTGCCTAGAACTCATCACTGTTCCTCCTTTCACACCAAAGCAGCAGCAGCCTTCTTATTTCTGTTATTGATTTCTTTCTAAGCAGCCTTCACAGTTACTTTCACTATGAGGGATCCAGTCCTTTGACTAAGACATGATTAAGACTTTTTCACTGCAGAATATAAGACAGAAACTACACATGGACCTTGCAGACGTCTCAAATGCGCTTACAGCTCTAATCACACCCTGCTTCCCCTAATCTGTGCTGCCATGTGAGATTTATCAGTGACTTCCTAACTCCTCTACAACAGTGCTGACTGCTGAAAAGGAGTAAAGGGCTGGAAGGAAATCTCACGAGTCCTGCATAAACGAATGGGACACATGGGACACTGCTGCTTTTCAGCAGTCAACACTATAATATGTAACTTATTGGCACATAAAGCGAGCTTCTGAAGTTGTTTAGCCCTGATTTCACTGCAGTGATCTGATCTTTGGGAATCTGACGTTTTTGTCCTGGCAAATTGTCTAGTCCTTATCCCTGGAGATAAGGAAGTTAAAAATTTCTAGCCATACGTGGATTTTAGGGCATGTGGTTAGAGTCCTCTGCTTTCATACGCTGAGTGGGATTTATACATATAGAGACAAAAGGCCATGGCAGTCATGTTTCAACTGTCCTTGTAAAAGCTGGAAGCCTCTTAAAAATAAAGTCACAGTTGTTTTAAAAGTAAAAAACAAAACAAAAAACACAATACCCTAACTACACATGAAGACCTCTGTTCAACAAGCTACTTAAGCAGAATATAAATCTTAATAGTACTTCCAACTGAAGTGGACAGTAATCATTTATAGTTAAACACTGCATGCCCTTAAGTACCTTGCTGAATTAAAGCCAAGTGTGCAACATTCAATTTGGTAACAGTCTTTTTCAAACAAAATGTTTCTACAATGAGCAAATAACCTCGAAATGTGCTACAGCTTTAGCTAGCACTTCCAGAGAATGTAACCCGCTACAGCGAAGGTCAGCAGAGTCCAGTGGGTTAAAGCAGAGTAATTAAACCAGTGTGTAATTGTTCAGCTGCGGTTCAGGCAGACTCGCGAGCAAATGCCAAGTGATTCTATATTCTCCTAATGCCTACTCTCTACCTCTGTTAAATTTTGCCATTTGCTTGCATTTTATTTTTTCGTAAAGGGAAGTCTTTAAAGAAGAGCATCTCTCCTTTAGATTAAGGGTTAAATCAGCTATTGTTGTTCAGTTCCTGGTGTTTTTCAGAGCCAGCTCTGGAAACTTACTGCCCTTTTCTCTTGCGTGCTTGTAGCCCTATTGACATTAATGAGACTTACACACAGGAAGGTAGAGTGAAAACAATGTTTGAAATGGCTGACTGATTTTTAAGTGCCACTGTATTGCAACATCATCATTAATACCCGGCAAAGAGCCTGGCAATTTCACTTTGATGGATTGTTGTAAAGGTGCCCACAACAGGAGCATGTGGCAAGTTTGACTTTATCTCTTTTATCTCCTTGCTCCCCCTTTGCTTTTACCTTTCAGCTCCCCTTCTTTGAAGATATTATCTGGCTGGTTGCAGAGAGGCCAGGGACTCGAGTCGCGATGTGTCCAGTCTGCGGCACTCACTACAGACACGTGCTGTATGTGCTGCCCGGCGCAGTCTGAGGGGACCAGGGCAGATTTGAGGCACCTGCAGCTATGGATTTGTTATTTGATTTTATTTTTTACTACAGTTAATGTTTGAAAATCTTCTGCAAAAAAAACCAAAAACCACAGGTATGTATATGTATGCATGCATACACACACTTTTGGTACAGAATTATTCTTTCATTTCACTCTATCTTCCTAATTTTTGAGCTTTACTGGAACTATAGCCCTATTTACTGCAAGTAGCAAATTGCTTGCTCACTGATAAATAACACTGGTTCACCAATACAGTTTTTTGGCAGAAGCAAATATTACAGGCTTTAGAAAGACTGGCAAGAAAGCTCACTTTCTACAGTCATAAAATCAAATCCTTAAAAGGTCGTTGTATTTCCTCCTTCAGTTAGTGTTTGACATAAGTTCAATTGCAAAAGGTTTTATAATCATCATCAAAATGTATATTTAGAATTGTAAACTGGGTCAGACATTCGCTCAGGTAATAAGAACGGTTGTAACTACTACATTAGCAGTTGTATAGTCTATCCTACGCTTCCTGTTAGATGATAACTCTGGTAATTCTGCCAAAGTGCAACTCTCTGGCCTGATTTTGTTCATGCTGAATATCTGCCTCAGAGTCTTTGGGAAACTTCAGACAAATTAATAATCTTTTCTAAGAGCAGTGTCAAGGAAAAAATGAATTCACTTAAAAACAAAAAAACAAAACAAAACAACTGGCTTTTTAGAAAAGCTCTGGCTTTCCAACTTCTGCAGCATAAACCTGAGTACTGATAAGACAACATTTTGGACAAAGGATGTGCTTTCTTGCTAATCATGTGAAAACCACATTATTACTTATTACTTGTCTGGAAAATGGCAGTTTTTACATTCCCAGTACAGAGATTCCAGCAGCAAATATCCCTTAGCAGTCTGCTAGCCCATGCTCCCAAACAGCAAAAAAAACCCAGGACTTTCCCTTTGCCTGTTATTCAGGACTGGTATGGGTTATGCCAAGACTGAGAACGCCACAAGTGAGTGCAGGAAACTTACCCAATTACTGCCAATTAATCCCATCTGAGCCAAGACAACACAGAAAAGAACTGACTCAAATGCAAACAAGAAAAAAAAAACAACAACACATATTAGGATGGAGTGGGAAGCACCTGGAAGAAAGTTATGGTAGAGGTGAGCCTAGGAACAGTAGGGAAATGAGATGATAAACATGAGTGAAGGCTGTAGAGTAAAGGAAATGAACTTTGAGGCCTCAGGGCTTCAGAAGAAAAAAAAAGAAATCTGGGAAAAATTCATTGAGGGGTGCAAAGCAGAAGGCATCAAATCTGGCAGAAAATGGAAAGAAAAGTCTGCATCCACCAAACTCCAGTGCCTTGGATGGAAACCACAGTTAGCAAGCCCCACCAGCCCCAGAGAGCAGCAAGTCACAGCAAACGAGCGGGCTGCGCGTCTCGTCTCTCGGATGAGAAGCACGGGGCTTCTCTAGGGGACATTTTTCCTCCGCGGGGTACAGCACGGCTGGGGTCCCTGCTCCCGGCTGCGGCAGGGGCAGCACGGAGGGAGGAACCCTGGTGAAATCCTGAGCACGGTGTCTCCCCTGCCAGGCGAGTGTTGCACACCATGTAACGCACAGGGCGTTTGCTGCAGCGCTGTTTGTATTATGAGTGCCTTCTCCCATTTAAATGAAAATGTCTAGCTCTTTAAAGGTGCTTGTAGGATCTTGGCTTCTGTTACTTGCCGTGGCATCGACCTCCGCAGATGGATGCGATCTGTTAAAGTGTGCTTCCCTTTGTCATTTTTATATATTTGATGCTAACCATAAAGGACTGTCTTATCTTTGCATAATCTGGGAGAAAAGAACCGGGAACATCTCTTATTTTTGCTATCCTATTTAAAGATACACATAGCCATACCACTTTGTAAATTCATCGATTCTCGGAGACAGTCCAGCTCTTACCACAACCCTTACTGCAGAAATTTTCCTTGTTTCCTATGGCCCCTATGGGGTACATCTGCTCCTGTTGCATTCCAAGTGAGGTACCTCACAGACTTATGTAAGAACATTACTGTAGTCTCATTACTGAAGCTATTCAGTTGCATTTGACGTATATGTGATCAAGAATATTTCAACAACATGAGAGAACTCAGTAGATCTTTTCCCAAATCCTACTGTGTCAAAAAAAAGTTACTAAAAAAAACTAGTCCAAACAGAAAGACAGTATAATAATCCATTTATTCAAGTGCTTTCCTTATCTAGCAAAACAATTTTATTATTCACTCAGAGGTTACAAGAGTTTCTTTAGGGGGAAAAAAAAGTGAACCTCAAATCCAGGCACTTCTAGATAAGAACTGTAACCAGCTTAGCAAAATTAAGAACGAAATGTTTCTTCAGGAGGCAACATTAAGTTACGCCCTTGAAAAGTCCATTGAGGTGCTGGACAACTTCACCACCAAAAGTGACAGAAGAGCAGAAAAGGTCAGCTTTTTGGGGTCTGCATGTTATGTTGCGGCACTTGTACCCGAAGGAAGAATTTGGGCCTGAATGCAGTATCGCCTGGGTACGGCCACACATCCCTGTCCATAGCAGGAATTCCTCACCAGTGCTTTCCTTCCCGCTTGTGATCACGTGCACTACATCCCTCCTGTTAGTCCCTGTTCATCATTAGCCTCACGACTCTGCACTGGCTGCTTACGAGAAACAATAAAATACCAATATAATAATAAAAGTGCTTTATGTGTTTTGACTTCTTTTTCTTTATGTATTCACAAGCTGGAAAAAAGGAGCAAAAGCCTGAAATAAATGGCTGTCCAGATCTCAACTGCAGGTGAGTGGATGGCCCACAGGCTCCCACCTAGAAATCGTTGTCTTACAGCACGTAGCTCAACATGGGCACATCTGCAGCCCAGAGGCTAGGATTAGATGATGTTACTGCCCCAGAACACAGACAAAACTGCTGCTTGGTCTAGACAAACCAAAGAGTGGGGGACCTACCAAAACTGGTCAGAAAATAATCCCACAGCAACAAAAACCTTCAGCTAGAGTTTGAACGTACACATCTCACCAGTTCCAGATTTATGTACATTTTATCTGGATTTTTGCCCAACAAGAGAATAGGAGTAAGAAACAGATGAAGTTGGAACTATATACAAGTCAAGGCAGGGCAGAGGGTTTTTTGTAATTCTTGGGGGATTGAAGGAAAGGTAGCAAGAGAGTATCAACAATGATACTGCAGGATACAAACATTTTTAAGCAAATTCTGTTATATGTAGGTAGAAAGGCTTTTTTTTTTTTTCTAATTTGGGAAAGATGTATCTTTCAGACAGCAGAAATACTGTTCTGATGACAAATGTATTTTTAATCGTATTATAATTATTACTTATGTGAATTCAGAGCTTCCTCCCTGATAACACTTCATGTGCTTTATTGAGACAAGTCGTATCATCCCTGACACCCAATTACTTGCCTCTTCCCCTCCAAGGAATTTCTCCTAGCAAGACATTTGCAACATAAGATCGATATAATTCTTTTCCTGGAACTGTTCTGACTAGCACAGTTTTGTAACTGTTATGTACCCTAAACTGGTAACTAGAAATGTAGGCAGATCCAGTATTGCTGAATAAACATCACTTAAGTGCAAAGAAAAACTGGATGAATGCTAGAATCGGGTCAGACTTCTCTGCTATAAATATGTATATCATATATATGTGTGTGTATATATATATATATATATATATATATATATATATAGCGTGTGTGTATATAAAGCTGCTGACACAGCACTGTGGAAAACACTGCTAGAGAGCTTTGCTTGTTGCCAGCAATGTCATCATAAATCAGAAAGATTCTCAGAAACAACAATGCGGTTAACCTGTGTTGGGATACTGAACAATAGCCCATTGTTAGCAGAAGAGGATTATTTGACGCTGCTTGACATCACCTCGCACATTTAGTGAACTAGACTTTATACCTATTTCATACTTCTTGCTTAGCTGAAGTGGAGAATAAAAATTATTCCATAAAAATCAGATACCAGTCAGTATCAGGAGAAATGCAAAAATCTCTCCCTGATGGCTAGCAGTTTTCCACCCCATTTGTCTAAAAACATATATTCAAACATCTTTGCATCAGATTGACTTTTAGAAAAGCAGGAATTGAGAGAAATAGAGCATGAGAAATGCTTACTCGTGGAAAGGTTTCATCGCGAGACCTACCACCTCTGGATACCCTGCAAAAATACAGCTCAGGATCGAGCAACTTGTAATATGAGCAAAAGCAAGAAATTGCCAGGACCTTGCCAAGCCACCTGGCACTTGCATCTCAGCACCACACACTGCAGCAGCCTTGGCTTCACCCCACCTCCTCTGCATAAGCTGTCCTGAGGATAAATTCTTTCTCAGCTGCCTGGAAGGGAATGTTGGAGCACCTTTCCTAATCCATGTGTCTAAAATTGAATGAAATGGATTCAGGCCTTTGTCTCATGGTGTTACCAAAAACAACGTTCCACAAATATGCCAAAAATACTGGGGCTTTCAAGAGTTTTCTAAATAAACCATCATTACTTTGGTAATGTTTTCTGAATAGTAACTGACAGCAAAAGAATCGTATGGTCCTCAGAAACACTGAAATATCAGGTTTTCTAATACTTTACAGAACCATACTGTAAATGGCAAAGTTTAGATGACTGTGCTGGGGTGGGGAAGAGGGGGCAGAGATCAGTAAATCATCCCTGGCAGGACCGTTAGGAGACCTGGAACAACTCCCAAAAGCTCCAGAATCTTCATCTCCCACTCAACTCACAGGCATCAAAACAACATTACAGAACAGCAACCACTTACAACTTGCTGATATTGAAGCACGAGCTTACGCATCCACAGACAATTTGCAAACTTCCCCAAACAGTGTGGAAAGACAGCCAAAATCAGATTCCTAGCATTTCATTTTCTTTGTGATGGAATTTGTTCTGTAAATTACTGCAAAGAATCAGATAGCATGCAACTGGAAGCTCACTGAACAGGCTCCAGTGCTGCAACAGATAAATGAGCAAACAAAACAGGAGATGCATTTCCTGATTGATTTTATGAAATCAGGAAAATGAGATTATAAAAATACGGAGCTTCCCTGCTGCATCTCTCCCAGTGCAACTGTAAGTTGCTACTTGAGTGCAATGTTTCTAAGAGCATGGTTCTTTTCTTCCTGCCTTCTACTTCTCCCAGAGGCAAAGCTTCTGTACCCTGGAGTAACATGTGAATGCGATTTAGTAACTGCAGAGTGACACCTTCGGTTTCAGGAAGACAGGAACAAGGTGAATCCTATATTCGCAGGAATAACTATTTAAGATCCTTAATCCTCAGACTCAAGTTGCGTTGGTGCATTTGGTCCCCAAACAATAGTGCATCAAGCTGTTTTGCATAAGATATTCTCCACGTGTACACATGCAAACAACCAAAACACACAGGACTCAAATGAGAAAGAAATGACGATGTGGCTAGCCTTCACCTCTTCTGCTTCCCTGAGAGCCAAGGAAATTCATAAGGATCATCAGGAAATTTCTTCCTGTTTAGCATTTTCTGAAGTAGTTTTTTATTTTACTTTTTTCCTCCCCCCCAGGGTTGAATATTTTGGCCCCCTGAAGTTTATAGGAATTTTGCCTGCTCAACATTGTCTTGAGACAAAGAACTGCTGGGATCTTAAAGACCCCAAACTGATTTCATTGTTGAAAGAGCCATTCACCCTGCGGACTTCATGTACCTTGCCTGGTTACCTTCTGACTGAATACAGATCTCTCTTTATACAGGAAACTTGAGACTCCGTGGCACTGTTCCAGAGGCTAAACAAAAAGAGGTTGTAAACTTGAACCAATCCGCCTCCCTACCACTAGCTACAGAGACTAATTTTCTGAAATTAAATCCTCTTGTCCCTCTGCCTCACAAGGAAATAGAACACACTTGGAAGGGCTCTAGGTCTACTGACTACCATGAACCAAAACCAAGCTGTTCTCTTCTTGCCTTTGGTAAGCAAGGTTAATATCAAAAAACCTGTCAAGCACCAGTCAAACTGGAACACAGGGAAAGGATCGCCATCAGCAGCCATCAGCATTGAATAAATCTGAGGAAAAAAGGAAGATGAGAAAAAATGATGCAACATACTGTTCCCCATTGCAGAGCAAAGCCCACTTCTCAGAGCAGAGAAGAAAATCACTAGGGAAAACACGGAAACTTTTGACCACAGCAATTTGCGATGTCCTTCAACACGGTGTTTTAGAGTAGTTAATTAGCAGTGCATTGGAAATAGCTAGGGCTGACCAAGTAATGCATGCACAAAAAGTTCTCCTTTATAATTTTCCAATACTACAATGATGAATCATCAGCAAAAATATGCAAATAAGAATTCAGTTGCCAACCCCCCTCTCAACACACACCTTCCTTTGTAAATTCAGGCCTGGGCAATTTCCTGAGCTTATACAAGAAAAGCACAGTGTATTAGCAGGAGATATTCTTCTCTAGTCTCATCCCTAACAGCATAGGTAGCATTTACAGATTTTATACAACGAATAGAAAACAGAAACAGAGAGGTCCCTCATAGTTATCTTCCAGTCAAAGTTGGATCTCTTGTTTGTAATTGAATGGAGCCTGATATAACTATCTGTGCTTATCCATTTCACTCTATTACCATGAGATTAATTATGCCATTGTTACAAATTACAGACTAAGAACCTTGTTGAACTCTACTTTTCTGTTTCCATAGAAATTACCAAGCATGGTTCTGCTCTTCTGATGCTCAGTATCCTCAGTGTGAAAAGCAGCTGTCTCTCCAGCTGTGCACAGGCACTATGGCATTAGATTCCTTTCCAGATGAGAGGTAGGGACTGATTTTTACAGTGATGCTGAGCACCCACCATGTCTGCTGGCACTGGGCAGATTCACTCTGGGAACCAGGCTACTGGGGAGTGAAACAGGGAACAACAGAACCGGATCCTCCAGTCTTTACTGGACTTTACTTCCATCAGCAGCACGAACAATGGGAATCAGCACAGAATAAATTGTGCCTGCTAGACAATTCTTCTAGAATAAATCAGTTCAGCTGACCACAATTATAGCACACATGCAGCTATCCTTTTTTTTTTTACGAAAGGTTATCACTTACTTCCAGCAGTCCTGTGTAACTGCAATCCACTGCAAGTATACTAGCATAGGACCAAAATCACGATAGAAAAAAACACTAACAAAACATGTGGATAGTTTTGCCAAAAAAAAAAAGAAAAAGAAAAAGAAAAAGCCCAAAACATCCCCATAATCATAATGTTCCTTTTCTTCCACCCCTCCCCCCAGCAACTTCCTTTGTTCATTAACATCTATAAGTGTTAAAGGGACATTATCAATCTAAAAGCAAAGAATGTGTTTGTTGTTGTGTTTTTCTTTAAAAGAAACCTTATATATTCAGTGGAGCTTTTTGATTCTATGCCCAGATACCTACATTACAAAATATGAGACAAAAATTATAGGCACATGGTGTGCCAAGAAACTCAGCACAGCGTGACTTGCCCAGGCTTTTTGAAAGAAAGCATGCATACTGTGTCACTATTATGATTTAAAATAGCTGGGCCTCTAAAGTCATAACACTACTGTACTATACTACAAGGTGCCTGCAGATGCCTGTAGCAGCAAGCCAACCAATTAGCTTAAGGACTGTGATGAAAGCCCGACTTTGATTTCTGTTCAATGTGTGCATCTCACAGCTTCGTTTTGGTACAAAACAAATCTATGAAGAAATGAAAGAAAGCTTAAAATGAGGGTGGAAATAACCTGAGTAAAATGTATTATTTACAATAATCCTCATTGTTATTCACTGTGAACTGCAAACTTCTTGGTTGTAAGGGAGAGGGGGATTTTCTATGGTAAAAGCAGAAGAAAATGGGGTTGGCATTTTAAAAGGGCGTCCTTTTCTTTTAGGTTTAAATTTAAAACAAGGGTCAGAAAAGCTTACAGTTCTCTGAGCTCAAGGCTTGCTAGAGGTAAAAAACAGACTATGTATGTGCACACACATCGTCCTGCCAGACAGAGCCCTCTCACTTCCATCATTGCCTTCTACCTGCTGCATCACCAAGAATCAGAACAACAGCCAGGTAGCTTTTGGATGTGCTGACACTTCACCAGACAATTTTTTTGAAACTGGAAAGGAATTTTTATTTGTTGGCGGCAGTTTTTACAATTCCCTCCGGCTGCTCCGGGCTCCAGGTTAGAAGCAAGGTTCAAGCTGTTGCACATTCACAGGTGTCACCAGATTCAATACAAGTAGTCATTCCACCACGTCTGGTTCCCTGGAAGTGGACTGAAAAAGTCTTTTGAAGACATTTCGAGAATGGGCTCAGATTTTGTTAGGAAGAACGGCAAGGAGACAATCTCTCAGCCTCATGTGAGGGAGACCTATTCCAGCAGGAAGAGAATACTGAAACGATAGAGGAAGGAGACATGACCCCCACTCCATGAGTTATTGCCCAATAATTGCCAGCTGAGCTTAGCCAATCTTCCTTACTACTTGTCCAGGCTGATACTCAAAAGTCCTTATATCAAACAGCAAAGTGAGCAGAGAAGAAAACTCTTTGCTGGTGACAACAGCAGCATCTCGAGAATTGGCAGTAGTAGTTTATCAGCAACGTGAGGCAGTTAGCAGCACTGAAATTCTGTGCTTTTTCTCCATTACTCCACTTAGTCTTTTGTAAGGATTTAGCATCCCCTTGATAACAGTGGAATGCCTCACACAGTTCCGTTGTGAAGAGACTGACTCCACATGAAGCCATATGGACAAGATACTCCTGGGCAGGAAAAGACCACTTGAGCTAACAAGCGAGTCTCTGCCCTTATCTTCATACAACCTTCAACTTGTGCTAGCTTTCTCAGATCATTTCAAAAAAGAAATCTAGCTGTTTCTTAAACTGATGTGTGCTATATTCTTCCGAGGGATTCCTGGATGCTTTGCTAATTACAACATTGGTACTGTTCCTACACTTTTCCACCAGTGGCCTAACAAGAAAGTGTTTCTGCCTGTGGACAGTATGGACCCTACACTCTGCAGATGTCACTTTACTCTGAAGAAATCCTTTTACATCAAAATTACTCCGATTACTCACTTTTATTGTGAATTAATGATAGACTTGTAAGAGTTTTCTACCAAAAGGAATCTCAATGCAAACTTATCCTGCCTTTTCAAAGGTTTGTTTCTTCCTAGCAATAACTTCTTCCAGAAGACACAGTGCTCAAGACGTCACACAAGACTTTTGAAATAGTACTATACCTGCAGCAACTGCAGTTTTCTGGACTTACATTTAACCCAGTTTACCTCTAATAATTCATCTCAGTAATCCGGTTTACTTTTTTTCCTCCCTGCAATCATACCACAAAAATGGATGAATCCACATTTTTCTCTAACAATTTCTGAAGTTCTTTCTTGTTTTTTTTTTTTTAGAGTACGACTAGCTATTTATCTAGCACAGAAAGGGCTCTCTGGATCTACCACAACTACTCACAACCAAAAAACCCACTTCAAACCAAACAACAACAACAAAGTTCTCATTCTGTTTCAGGTCTGATATGATGATCTGTACTGCAGCCATAGCTGATTTTTCACTGAAATTGTACAGCAAGTACACAGAAAACAAAATGAAGGTGACCTTGTTTGTAAGAATTGCTGCCCTTTTGGTTCTCAAGTGTTGCACCATTAACTGATCTGCTTCCTCCCCTTTCTCTGTGCAAAGAGAAATACTTTCTACTGGCTATTTTTCTACTTGTTGCCATAAGATTCAGAAATGCCTCAGCGTAGAGATTCGGGGGACTTGGATTCAAGGCCAGCTTTGTCAGCCGCTATCTTGGAGCAGCCTATGAATGATCCATTCATTCTGACTATCGTGTCAAGTTGGCAACAATCAAAAGCATGCTGCAAAGACAGCTGAACCGGTGCTGCCCAAGCTAAAACCAGAAACATCTGGACCTTTGCAAAGTATCCTGCCCAAGCTAATAAGCCATGCCTGGATGCAGTGCCACCCAAATGCTGCTAGATGGGTCTCTGGGCCCTGGGCCAGCATGCCCACAGTGCGCTGCATTAGATGGAGGAGTATGGGCTTAGTGCTACAGCAGAAACCACTGCTCCTTTGCATCGGTGAATAGGCACTGTGTTCCTCCCCAGTCACTTCTGCTGACAGTATTTGGCAACATCTCTGTGGGACTGATTATTTCACCTCAAACCTTGGCCAAAACTCCCTAATGCAATACGAGGCAAACACAGAGGCAGACGATTCATGATTACGGCTCTTTTTGAGAAGTAAAAAAAAATTATTCTTGACCATTTCTTTTCTAAGCTGTTCTCCTGTAAAACTGCTCTGGTTGAAACTCTCTAGAAACTTAGGAGTTGCAGAATGAAGGCTTCCTTCAGCACCCTGATGACCACATCACGCCACCACAGATACTGGTAGCACAACTGGAAACTTTCCAGAAAAATTCAGCTATGAGGAAGCAAGGACGCCAAGTCCATTCAAACTGACATTTTGAATATATTTTACTCTAGGGGTTGGGGGTGGTGTTTGTTTTGTTTTGACTGCTTCATTTGGCAGGATTAGCATACATGATAACCAAGCCAAGTCAGATGTCTTTGTTGCTAACATGAAGTAGAGTGGCACAACTAAGGCTCACATATCCAGCTACCCCAGGACAGAGCAGCTCTGACAACCAGAGAGCAAGAACTGTCAAAGAATCTGCACAAAGCTCAAGTGAACAGGAGCAAAATCACACACAAATGGTGGCTCCATCATGAAATGATAACATGTGAAAAAGACAGCCCAAGCAGGGCAAAGAGCCAACCCACACTTGGATCGACAGACATGTATGAACACATACATATATGTAAAATTAACTTCTATTGTCAACTTTTTTTTGTAGGAAAAGTTCATGGAATCATAGAATTTCCCAAGTTGGAAGGGATCCACAAGGATCATCGAGTCCAAATCCTACGTTTAGTATGTTTATAAGGCTGTACACGTTTCCAGTTTGGAAACACAAAGTAATTATTCACTATTTTTCTAGGGCTGGGCAAAGGGCAGTATTTATTAGGTGCAGTGTCTGACAAAGCCTTTAGTGCTGTTAATCACACCAGCTTCCTTGGTATATTAAGGCTATTAGGACTTAACTAGGTAAAGATGCACATGTTGCTAAGTGAATCACCTTCTACCTGTCTAATGGAAACCAAGTGTTGATTTAAGTGGAGTCATCTGTTTAAAAGAGCAAGAGAAAGAAACTGAAATAAAGCCAAGATTAACAGATGTCACAGAAGGGTCAATGGCGAGCAATGTTGAATTCAAGACTTTCAAAATAGAAACTTACATGAATATTTGAACTCACTTGAATATTTTCTCTGCTTGACTGTGTAAACATAGCATTTAATACAATTTGTTTAGTTCTAAATATTACATACATAATTATCTGTATGTAGGAAAGTTTCTGTGTCATGCAAATGCTCATTTCTCTCTATCCCTAGGCTCCATGGCTAGGAAATGATGTTAAGACATTAATTTCTGCATGATTTAAAATCTACTGTCTAAAACAGTCCCAGTACATTTATATTGGCCGGGTTGGTCTGGTTTATGTGTTTATATATGCTGTTCTCAAGTATTGGATGGTTTTAATATTAATGGACTATGATTATGTTGAACACCACACTGGCCAATATAACTATTCAAAACTAGAGGGACTTTTAAACACAATAACAAAAAGGAACGTTGATTTGTGGTTGAAGTCCCAGACACAGTTTAAATTAAATTCCTGGCTGTGCCACAGATGCCACTGCGATTTCTTGAGCAAGTTGCTTCCTGTACCTTAGCTGTAAAAGAGGGAAACAGAATTTTCTTTTTCCCTTCCTTTCTCTGTTTTGTGTGTTTAGTCTGTCACAGCAGGAGCTCTTATGCTGTGACGAATATAACGAATATACCACATCAAAGGCCCACCCTAAAGGGAGGTAGCCCACCAGACTATTATGCCTATGGCACACAAGGACAATCACAGTCAGGCTGGGCTGCTGGCTGTCTGCTGGAGCTGACCAGTGTAGCATCAGTTAACTGGGGGTAGAAAGAGAACCTGTGACACAGGTTCAAACAGCCCATCTCAAACTGCTGAAGCAGTGGGATACTTTAAAGAAGTGTAAAAAGGCGTTATGGTCATATTTGCCCTGGAATTTTAGAGAAGTAATGCAAAACTTGTTTTTGCAAAGAAAATATTGAAAGATGAATTGTGGTTTTGTCCCAACCCCAGTGTGTAAGATGCAGAAGCAGAGAAGATTTGAGGAAACTATATTGTCATCTTGGTTCATGAGCTCTAGGAGGGATATACTTTGAACCAGGTGTTCATGGTTTATTTTTTACTGACTGTTTTTCTTCTTATCTTCCCTCTGACTCCCACCACCCTAAATAGGAGTCAGACAGAAGGCTGGCTTCTCTTTCTCTTCCTACACTCTAAGCAGCGCAGAATCATTTGTGTTTAGCAATTTCTAGTTTGAAGGACTAGGGGGCAGGTAAGGTGACAGAAGGCATGGTCTTTGCGTCTCTGTAGGAGAGGGAGTATACCTTCCTTTACTCTGAAGTTTTTCCAGGAGCTGAAAAGACTCCAACCTGAAAAGACTACAGCCTGAATAGAGTCCTTTCAACTCCATGCACTTTTCCTCCCTGATATTCAACTGCAAATGAAAATAAAATATTTTAATTCCACTGAGATCACTCTAACAACAGATCTTTGACAAGGAAGAATTTCAACTTTGATGCATCTAATTTCAGCAGAGGTTCACTCTTCTGTATCAAAATCAAAATTTGTCAGACATTCACACGTTAGAATGCTTTTTGATTACTCATCTGCAACACAAACACACAAAAACAATTTCAAAAAATAGGGATGGTCTTACAGCCATTTCTTTTCCTTAAACCGGTAAGAAAGACAAATAAAAGTCTCCTGTGTAGCACTTTGTGCACACATGTTCATTTAGACCCCTTTTCTGTGATCTGCTCCACAGGGTACTCAGTCCTTACAACTGTTCCTCATTCTCTCTCAGCATATTCCCTCCGCGTTTCTATTCCACATCAAATGTAAACAGTCTATGCACAAGAATGATGGAGGCTAAGTTTCAAATCTCACTTGGGTTTATCTTTGAAATGCCAGACAAAACAGACTTTATGTAGTTTAATAAAAAGCTCGAGTCATCTCAATTTGCAGGCCTTACAGCCCCTTGTATACCTACTCAAATAGAAGCCCAAACAGCTGATCCCAAAGCCAGCAACTGATCTGAAGGCTGATTAAAAGATTATCAACTGGTAATGCATTATTCCATTACTCCATCTTTCCCCCCAAATTCCTAGATTTGATAGGACACACTGCATGTTAGCTAAAATTCCTCTAGTATTTCTGCTCTTAATAAGCAAGTAGATAGTTATGCAGATCACAAGCACACAGTCGTTGCCGATGTCATGATTTCAAAAGTCATTAGTCAGACTCCAAACAAGGAAGAAATCCACGAGATTAAAAATATATAACACTTCATGGGTATTTGTAAAAGTTTACCCTCTGTCTTCAGCATCATGCTTCCCAACTGCTGTCTGCAGTCTGAAGCATGAGAAATTTGGGGTAAAATCAACTGCAGCTCACTGACAGAGGAAGTCTACTCTTTCATAGTATTTTAGTTCTGCTTTTTTACTTTTCATAAAATATTTAGAATATCACAAATGACTGCATGTTACTGAATGACCAGAGCTTAATTAGCCATTGCTCATGCATACTAGCACAGCGACTATGTTCTAGCTTGAACTACCTTCAGCCATTACTCTCTAGAATAAACTTAACATTTGTCTTGCTTTATTTTACAGAGTTGACAGTCTATACTCCCAATTCCTGCAAAAGAGCTAATGAGCTGTCCCCATTAAGCTGCAGTTTCCTCATCATCTGTAGCTGGCTTTACATTCAGATGATAGTTTTGGTATTTTTGTTTTGTTTTGTTTTGTTTTGGTTGTTTTGTTTTCTGTTTCTGTTGCTGTTGTTTTATATAAGCCCTTTCCTGTGATCCAAGAGCTGATTCTTCAGAAATAGGCAACACAACATCACGATAGCCTGTAACACTGCCCTGTAGGCCAGGTCTGCAACTACATCAGAGTTGCTGCACATATATAATATCAGGTTATATACAATACTTAACACTGAGTATACCGAACAATTCCAAAATGAATGCAAAAATTGATTTTTTCATTTGCGCTGCAGTAGGATGTAAGGATCTTCAAAAGATTAAAATAATGATAACAAATGGATGCAAGTGAAGCCTATTCCTAAGACCTTACAATCTTTAGTTTAGTGCTGCAAAATGTCACAGGAATCTCCCCTGCACAAGCACAGGGGTCTGCTTGCGTGGCCTTCATAAACAGATCGGGTCTAAGACCCTGTACAGAAACATTCAGCTGCAGGGGGCTGTATGGGTGACCAAATCCAGTAGCAAGCAGCTGTGTATAACAACTCAATATAAAAGGGGCTATACTAAGGATGACTAAAGTTTATCTTCCCCAGATATCTTGTTTCCAGTGGAAGGTTTGTAGCAGAGTCTTAAAAATAGAGTGTAAGAAAGTACATACACATAAAATCATGCTTTTCCTTGTTTACCAACTCACCGCTGACTTCTGTTCAAAGCACTTGCTAGAGTTTACATACAGACATCCTGTTTAATAATCCTCAAGTGAGCCCTTCTCCATGACGTTACCTAATCTCTCTCTCTGTTTGTTTCTATTCCGGCTACCAAAGCTTTTGGCAGCAGTGAATCCAACAAGTAATTATTTTTTGTATTCATTTTTAGCATGTATGTCTGAGAATTTTATTTCACTGTAGCAGGAGAGATGGATAGCATCAGGTACTGAAAATGGAAATGGAAATCTAGAGGTTTTTCTTTGTTTACCCACTGAAATATTATCAGACTGGTGAGAGAGAAGCTATTAAAATTTTAAGGCTGCCTAATGAGCTAGATTGATGAAGGATGGGCTTAGTTGTAGTCCAATTTATAGAAAATGGGCATCCTCCATAACAAAGTCCAGCACTGAAATTGCTTCCGTATGCTTGCACTTCAGCATCTGGAAAAAGACTGAGGATTAAATTAATAGGGATACTTAATCTTCCATATGCCTCCTAATACTCCTCTGCATCCCCCAGGCTATTACTTGTGCATTGTTGCAAGAACTATATACAAGATTAGTAACTGCTTGGTGGTGGTTGTTTTGATTTTTACCGATTTTGCATCTCTTTTAAAATTTCCATTCAAAACGATAGTTCTTAGTTTTGTTTCTACCTATCAGAAAGGCCAATCCTCACATATCTATGTGGAATCTGCCAATAGTCAATACATGAACTGCTCAGGACATGTTCAGCCTCCAAAATGCTGAATATTTTGTGCCAGACCCACCCCAAAGCCCTCTCTTCCAATTTATGGCTCACTGAAAGCTCTAACCATGGTTTCCAGCACTGACCAGAAAGTCAGAAGGTTGTTTTTCATTCTTTCAGCATCATTATTCAATTAAAAATAAAGCCAGAATGTCCCTGTCCATTGCATACTGATGTGAATGAATGCCATCATCAGTGAAGGCTATTTTTTTTTTAACAGAAGTTTGTCTTTCAAATGTGCGCTAATTCTTATGTTACACCAGGAAGCATAGTAACTGCTTCCATAGACTACAGAATGACATAAAAAAGTAGGCAAAAAAAGGCACCAAGGGTGATTATAAGTTAGGTAAAGCAGATATTTCATGGAAATCTAATGGATTAGCCATGCACTAAGAATTCTTCTGGGTAAACAAGCTGTCAATATGAAACCTGGTACCTGTGAACCTCAAAGAGAGAGGTGAGATAATACTTTCTTAAGTGAAACCTAAAATTATCTAATGTGTGCTCTTCGGATTGTAAATATGGAGAACAGAACATCTTTAAGCTACGAAAAAAGCCCACTTTAGTGCATCAGCCCACAAAGCGCTTGCAGCCTGGCGCAAGAAAGGACAATGTTTCTAGGACAAAGTCTTGCAGCTCATGTTAGTATATACTGGCACTACAGCAAGGGGCAGGACAAGTGAGGTCAACAACTGCACTGAATTTTAACTACTCTGCAGCTTATGTCTGCAAATCATAATTACCAGAGCTTAGATACTACAAAGATAGTGGATCGTACCCCTAGTGCTGGAATGGTCATGAGCAATTAATCCTTCAGTGTTAATATTCACTCAAGGAATGAATAAGGCCTCCATTTTCATTTGTATGGAAATGCACGTCTCAAATACTTGTGAATGACCAATACAACCCAATACTTGCAGATAACACAGATATACTGTGAAATTCATCTGTAATACGTAACTTCGGTTTGTATGGTTTTGAACAAAACAACAGGAGAAGTTAGATATGAAACCTTTTGCATTTGGGAACTATTAGTTGATCAGATAGCAATTGCAGGAGAGAGCCAAACCAGTAAAAAACAGTAACTGGACCTAGACATATCAATGACCATTCTGATCAGCTGGATCATGTTTAACAGGGTGTCAGCCCAACTGTTCTAATACAACAATGGATAGAATCAATGCTGTGGTGAAACAATTACAGAAAATGATTTAGCCAGAAGAAAATGTCATACCACATACATAAGTGTTGCAACTTATAGGTCTCCAGCACTTTTTGAAAGCCACCTCAGATAAAGCCTTGCACTTATCTCTCCTTTAAGTTCCACACTCAGCACTCACAATGAAAAACACATCAAATATATAGCATATAATTACAGTTTTACTGAGCATGGGACCTATATATCTAAGAATCAAAGACATTGTAGATGGAAGAGAGGAAAGAAATCAAATTATCACAACCAGAACTCAGAAGAAGTGCACAAACAACAGAACTTCCTTTCAGACAGTTTTGGTTTTCTAGAGCAGTTCAGATTTCCAGCAGGCAACTCAAGAAGCACAGTAGCATCTATCTTAGGGTAGATATTTTCACAATAGATTTGTTTTTAACTGATTTAAAAAGTGGTGCAATCTGCATATACAGTAAATCTGAAAAAGTGAAATGATTCTCTCTTCAGTGCTGCCCTACATGTTTGAATTTTCTATATGCTGCTCTTTGGATTGGAACTACTCAGGAGAAGAGGGTTCATGTTTTCAAATATGAACATGCAAAATGTGCATATGCTTTCAATGAATATTGTTGTGCAGAATTATTGGACTTGCATTAAAAGGTGTCATATGTCTCACTACTACATACCTTCTGTATAAACAGAAATTTCCACTTAAATGTCTACAACTTCAAATTTAGCATTAGATAGTATTACTCCTAATGTTCACTGTAATTCAAAAAGATTATTATAAGGTGTTAATTGTGACCTTGCTAATATTAATTACTCATATTAATACTGCACTTACTGTCTTATACAAGAATAGCTCTGAGCATGGAGAAGGGACACCTGGAAAATCATTTTGGATTGCTATAACTATTCTTTAAAGGCAAATTTCAAAAAGTGCCCAAATAATTGCAGAACATTAAGTCCTATTTTAAAACAGCTTAATGGAGAATAGAGCTTAACTTTCGCTGCCCAGAAATAAATATATATACACACACACACACACACACACATATTTTTTTTCTTTTTTAAAGTTTTTTTTTGGAAACCTGAATTCTGTTATTCTGCTCTGGGACGTCCACAGGCAGGACTTACTGACATCTGTGGGAGTCTGATATGTAGGCACAACAGACTGTCAAGAGCCCAGGGACCATCAATTTTTGCCCTCACTGTGTACTCTGGATGATTTTCTACAGTGCCCTACATAAGAGTGAATTATCCAAGGGCAGCCAAGCAATAAGGCCACCTGATTACCTGCAAAGCACAAGCCAGGCCTGCTACATCTAAATTAATGGTCAGCAAAAGTTTGAAAAGGAACAGATTATTCTAAGAAGTTAGTGTTATAGTCAATTATAGTCAAAATAAAATCAAAGCAGAAAAAAGAGGAGATGTAGCATACAGAAGTTCTCAAGTGTGCTGTGGACATGTTCCTGGATCAAGCTCCTGGGCACACCCTGTATTAAGCCGCTGGCACGCAGCGGTCTCTGCACATGGATTAACAGTGGCGTGCACACACAGCTGTGCGTATCTGGAAAACTGGTTTTGATTTTGATTTTGGTAGCAGGCCAGCAGTGGCCAGGTTTCTTGAGGGTAGGTTGAACAGTCATTCACAGATGTTTCGGGATAAAAAGAAAGAAGGCTGGTCACCGCAAATAAATTGATTTGTTGCTGTAATCCTGCTCAGCTACATTCTCTGAGGGACCAGATCAGCACATCTACATGCACAAACTTGGACAATTGCTACTTAGCGGGGTTTATGAGCTCAGTCCGGGTGCTGCACTGAGGCAGATGCATGCCTTCTGGTCCAAAGCTGGCTGCTCTCCAGGCAGACCAAGGTGCGGGCACAACCACTGCCTGCAACTGCCTGCGCTCAGCCACGGCAATGCACCTTTAAAAGAACAGAGCACTTGGCCCTCTCGGCTTTTTAAGCGACAGAGAGCAGCAGCGAAGTCTAAATATGCTGTGAATGTGTACTGGATTGTGATTTTTTTCATTGAGGTGTATCAGGTTGTGCAGTTTCTAGTTACATTTATAAAACCACCTTTGCAGTTGCTTGCCAAAATCAAGAAATTCTACAGGAAGGAATCTGCAGGAAGGTTCCTGCCACCTTGATTCATCCCCCTGGCATTTACATATTAGGAAACAGTCTTTAATTATATTATCACAAACTATATACATTCCAAGACCAATGTTCTACTCAGCGCACAAGATTAATAGAGCCTACATACTGGTATATTAACAAGATTCTCATTTTCCCCAAAGATTCAAAAAATATATTACTAGTGATACAGCTTCATGTTTCAGAAAAAAAAAAAAAAGGATATGGAAGTGGTTTTCTGCTGAAAGACCCCCTCCCTCAAATAAACAAGTTTCTAAATTTAAAAGAAGGCAAAACATTTTTTTTTCCTGATTTCAATACATGGAAGTTCAGATTTGTGCCATAAAGCATCATAATTCCTGTCAATAACTTGTGTTTGAACATTTTATTTTAAAAACTTCCCTTTCAAGTGTCGCCTCCTGTGTACTGCCAGCCATACATACGCCTTGAGAGCACGTTTGCTTGTCTCACTGCTACAAGTAGAAAAGCTTTGCAAGAGTGACAGGATATCCCAGCCACAACTAGATACTCCTGAATACAGAATTAGCTTTATTTGTAAAAGCTTCTTGAGGCAAAATCCACCTCCACAAAAGCCTACAGGAATGGACTTAAAATGAAACTGGATTCTGCCTCTGTGGTGTGCACTTAACAGATCCTGTGCCAACAGCAGATGTCCGTAAGCAAAAGCACCCAAAAGTTTCAGAAACTTATTTTTCTTCTCTGCTTTTTTGCTGACACAAAGGATTTCAAGACTAAATAGCACAGCATCACCTGGAAGCTTTCTGGCACAAACAATTTGCATTTGTGCACAAGAATCGGAAATGGGTCGCGTGCTACCTTGTATTTTTGGCGAGGCTCAGAGGAAGAGGGAGGCATGGACCAGCCATGTTGGAGGTTTAGGCTGGTCCCAGCAGCACTTGGAGAGCTGCCCATGGCTGCTGAACCACTCCGAGATGCAGAAAGGTGTAACACAGACTTTCTGACAACTGTACACCAGCCCTCTGCTGCAACAAGTGTACTAACTATCACTGACGAAGATCTATTGAAGAACTCAGCTTCTTCCTGTGGCATACAAAGTGCCACATCATTTCTTCCTTGCTGCAGGAGGAGCATCTAAATAATTTCAGAAGGCTACGACTCATTTTAAAATGTCTGAAAGGAGATTTTTCATATGTACAAAAGCGGTTAAAAGCCGCACAGTAGCCTGCACCATTGATAATCCGTCCTTTAGATGTCCAAGATTCAAAACTATTTCGAAACTAAATGGATGTAGCTAAGTGTGTAAAATACATAGTTACCTTAAAAATGAGCTGATCTACATACCCTTTATATAGTGCTTAGCTCAGGAAGGATTTAATTGTGTGTTGAAATCATCCCATGTACTATGTACTTTACAGAAAACAGAAAGCCTTGGAGATCAAGAATATCAAAAAACTAGCTTTGGCCACCGTCTGCAGCTGCAGTAAAAAGGTGATTTCACCAGTGCCAGTGTGCTGTCATGTACACCATTGTTTGCCTAGTCCAACCGAAATTCTCTATTTTTAGCCTTTCAGCTACTTTCAGATAAAATTCCTGCAGATAGGACTAGCTGTATAGGTCAGATAACATACAACTCTGAAACCACAGATGACCTCATGCAACTACAAAGAAAGAAGGGTCTGTTACTTAAAACAAGGCTAAAATTTAACCCAGCTATACTAAAATTAAACAGGGAGTGTTTTACAGTCCCATTACAAGACATAAAACAACAGTCACCATAAATTCAGTGTACTTACTTGTAAGGATGTAAAAAGAGTAATTAATAACCCCCAAGTAGATTATCTCTGAGCCAGCACACCACCAAAACTTTCTCACGCTCGCTGGAGATTTTACAAACAGCACTGAGAATCTATTTTAGCTGTCATCTGAGAATTGTTTGTCCAAACTGAGAAGTCATTGTTCCTTGTCACAATTCACAAGATATTTTGTCATGTTCCACACGTCTAGTTGACATTAAGGAGATAAAATAAATAAATGTAATCCAAACTTTCTGGAGAAGGTTTCCATTTGTAAGAACACTTACCAACCAGAGATCCGAGCAAGCACTGCACAGCGATTCATCTTTGTGCAAAATGCACTATCCTTTCCTGTTTTCTGCTTCACTCCTCCTGTGTGTCACCCTATATACCAAAAGGCACCTGCTCCCTTTAAAATGCCATTTATTTACGATAGATAGAAGTACAGTTCAGAGTGCCATCATTCAAGTTTATCGTATGTATTTAAGAGAAATGTATATGGAACAGATACGTCACAAGTGATTCAATACAGATGAGGGTGTTCAGTTTGCATCCATTGGGATGTCTCACTCATGCCTCTTTTGGTTTGCAGAGTTATTTGCTGGATGTTTCTTCAGAACAAATTCATCATGAGGTTATCGCATAGTGATAAGTGATAGTGATAACAGTTGTGGAAGAAAGCTATTTTCCTCAAGATATGTAAGAAATATTTCCACTTTACACCAACATAGGCAAACTGTTTTTTTAAACAATGACATAGCCTCTACCTGTCATCTAATTTTTCAAGCACAGCTAACATTGAAATAAGGTGCTACACAGCACTTAACTGTTAATTTGCAATTATAGAACAAGTCTGATTTTTTCTGGCTTCATGTCACTTGAAAGGAGAAACTCCATTTGTCATAGAGAATGAAAACCAGGACAGAACAAGGTTTGCTCTTGCACTCTCTAAGGAATTGTAGGTGGAGTTATATAAACAACAGAGCCATGATCAAAGGGAAATCTTGGGACTGTAATATACTGAAGTATTAAAGGAACAGAGCCTTTTATCTATTGTGGAGGAAGGAAGTAGAGCATTGAGACATATGTAATATATACAATTAAAAATCAAAAAAACAACCAAGTCCCCAAAGGGACCAAAATCAATTAAAGTCTGTTTTTTTCTTACTCTCTTAAAAGGACAAGGAAGAACTAAAAATGCATTTCGCAGCAAAAATTACGCTCCATCACCTGGAAAAGCCAGCCACTCAACTCTATTTTGAGCTGAGTTTTTCCCTGCATCCTATGAAAAAAGCTGTGCTCAATCACAGACTCATTCACTGCCAGCCTGAGGCTTACCTTGTCCTCCACTCTGTTCAGCCGGGCACCAATCGTGTTATTCCCTCGATCTTTGCTTTTCTCTGTGGAACAAGAAACATTTTCAAATTAATATATGGTGCTATAACAAAATAGCAGTAAGCCACAACAGGGTCTGGATAACTAGCCCACCAACGCAGTGTAACTGAACACCTTTGCCAGGCTGGTAGTTTTATTTCTTAAAGGCAGCTTTTTGTTTCTTTTTATTGCACTAGCCCAAGCCATGGCTTTTAATAGCCCTTAAGTTTAAGGAACTTTCAACCTTTGTTTTATGCTCTAACCCGGGAGAACAAAACTGTTCCTAATTTAGTTAATATTTTAATTGCTGTTTAAAAACAGTTTGACACTACACAAAAAACTCTACAGCCTACTTGAACAATGCACTTCAATAATGTTTTATCTTATTTCCTTTCTATATACTGTATAGAAACATAAATGAATTTGAAATTGAAAATGACATCAACAGAGTTTTGATTAGCCAGTCTTGTCACAAAACAAACTCAGTACCTTGCATTCCTTTTCCAGTCTCTTTTCAAAAATATCAAAGCTTTACGTGAATATTACTACTTCCATAGGAACTCTAACATGCCATTTTACTGAAAATAGGGTGAGTCTCAGAGAGATTAGAGCCAACATTTTGAAAACTCCAGTGAAAGTAGTTGCTTTAAATATTTAAATAAGAACAGCTCTATTTAAAGGTGTTGATAACTAAATACTGTTGTAGATGCCTAAACTTCAGACGACATCAGGTTGGCACTTTTTAAAATTTTTGCAACAAAGTCAAAAGTATTTTTACAAGTATTTTCCATCAATTATATACTCATCAGATTAACTTTAGACACCTCCTTCATAGTCATTTACCTGAGACGGAGATAAAAAGAGATGGCTTTCCTATGGATTGGTCCAACCTGTAAACAAAAAAGAATCAGTTTTAGCTTTTATCAGCCTGAAGTGGCATCTTCATGTTCTCTAGCTGGAAGGGGGAGACCTCTTCACAAACAAACAGCATGAAGTTCAAAAAGCTGTGGTTTGTACTGTAAGTGAAGCAGTTACTTTGGACTAAGAATAGCTTGAAATTAAAAAACAACAACAAAAAAGCATTAGACTTAGATTGGCCTTGAGCTTCTTTAGCCACTATAAAGTTTTACAGTGCCCACTGCTTTTCCACATGAACAGCATCGTTGTTTCCTCTTTTCTTTGGTCTATTGCAGCTTACTTACAGCATCCATCTGTTGTCTCTGTTTACTCCTAAGTGCAATTCTATGAGAGCAGGTGAAGGTATTTCACTGTGTACGTACATAGTCTGTAACATCAAGGGATTATGGCCTACAGTCAGAGCAAGCTGGGACTGAGGCAATACACGCAAGTATAATGAAAATAGTAAGTTCAAGACATCAGATTTTTAAGCAATCTGCCTTTTTCTTCCTCTGTAAAAACAAAACTTTACTTGAATGCCATTTTTATATTCCGTAAACTTGCACAGTCATACCAATTTAGCACTTGTAACCCTGTCAGTTGTCATACCTCCTCTGTAACTCCTTGATTCGCACCATCAGGTTTAGATGACCCTGGGAATACTGCTCAATAACATCTCGGACATCATAGGGCTTTCTAGCTTGCTGTAAAATAAAAATCAGAAAAATGCCAGTAAGCCAAAAGGATGTATGAATGATCTGTGTTAGTGTACATTTTCTCAAAAGAAAACAGTAAACTCTTTTAAGCCCATTTAACACTGTATACAATTTTGAGATAGGTTGATTGTTGCCATGATCATATATTTATTGTGGAATAATTCTGACGGTTCTGATTTCATCCACATTATTGTTACTGCAGGCCTACATACCTTTCAAGAGACCATCCACTGAACTTGAGGCCAAAAAAAGGGTACTGGCACTTTGCTCAGAACTTTGTGGTCACTTTAGTGTCTTCTGGAAGTAAGTTTCTTACTCATCAGCCACTGGTCAGTAAAGAGCTTTTGTGCAAGCACAAGCCCTTATTCTCAGCCTAAGCTATCAGTTCAGCTTATGCCAAGGGAACTTTAAACCAGAGTCCTGGATGAAGGTGAATGACTGATTTCCTTTTGCAGAAAGCCTGGCTCAGCTTCCACATCTACTGGAAAATACTGGGAAAATATTGGTGCAAGAAACAACCGGGGAGAAAGTCCTGCATCTGTAATTTGTGTTCCATACATGGGAAAACCTTAATCTGACCTATTAGTAATGAAAACACTTTTGTGTAGCATTAAAAACAAAGACCATCATTTTTACCAAGAAATACTGAGACTAACTGGAAAGCAACTGAATGAACTGGTCAAAGTGTGGTAACAAATTACAGATGTCTTGATTGCACATCTAGAAACTGGAATCCAGTCAGTACCAGAGCTACATATGAGAAGAAGTAACGATGCTCTAACACAACAGAGAAGATGAGCGAGGGGAGGAGAAGAGTAGGGTGTAAACTTCACATGTCAGACTGAATTGTAACACCTGAAATTATAGAATTATAGAACTTCAGGTTTTCAGCTGGAAGTGACATACATAGATCACAAAGTCCAACTGCCTGACCACTTCACTCCCAACCAAAAGTTAAAGGATATTATTGAGGGCATTGTCCAAATGCCTCTCAAACACTGACAGGCATGGGGCATCAACCACCTCTGTAGCAAGCCTGTTCCAGTGTTTGACCACCCTTACAGTAAAGAATAATATCCAGTCCAAGCCTCCCCTGGCACAGCCTTGTGCCGTTCCCATGCGTCCTGTCATCGGTGACCAGGGAGAAGAGACCGGCACCTCCCTCTGCACTTCCCGTCCTCAGGAAGTTGTAGAGAGAGGCCCAAAATCTCTCTGATAGACCTCAGGCTTCTTGTTGTGACATTGTTGGTACCCACATGAAAGACCAGGAGTGGTTAATAATCTGAAGGCTGTGGGTAATAATCCGAAGGCTGCACTAAGCTCATAAACTTACTGGTGACATCTCTGATCCTAACCCCAGGGAGGCAGCAAACTCCTCTGTAAAGAGTGTCTGGTCTGCAGATGAGAGCCTCCGTTCCCTTCAGAAGGAAGTCACCTACGACTACAACTTGCTGTTTCTTCACAGCGCTGGTCTTGATGCCACACTTGCTGTGAGGAGTTGGTTGATCTGACCTTGGTGGGAGAACTTGCACCATTACCTCTTCTTCTACCCCTCGCCCTCCACCTCAGGGACTAGCCCCGGGCACACCCCAGAGCCTGAAGGCTGCGGGGAGCTCTGGCTGTGGGTGCCGGAGGAACAGAAGCAGAGGGAATGGCTTTCTGTCCAGTGGCCACCATGTCTGCACCTCCTCGCTGCCACACGCCTGACAGAATGCTGCTCAACGCGCTGCCACTGGCTGAGGAGGCCACGAGCAGAGCAGGCCGCAGGCACACAGCACGCACAGGCCGAGGGTGCCGGGGCGCAGCAGCCCCTCAGGCTTTATCGCACTCCCTTGCTGTTCAGTAAATGAATTACTGGACAAGGATCAGACTGACTGGAAGTGGCAGTCAAGGTGTCTTACAGTTAAATTACTTTTGACATCAGTCATCTCCAGGCGCTGCCTTAAGCTGTTTCAAAATCCGTGGATCTTCTGCAGATCAGTGTTCTCCATCAACATAATAGTTTGTGTTACTCTCCTGTCACTTTTTGCTCTTATTCCACCTGTCATTAAAAAACTAGAGTTCATCACTTCATCTTTAAAACTCTCTCTCCATGTATTTATTTTTTCAGTAAAGTATCACTTCGTTAAGCAAATTATATTTCAGTCTGCCAGATTCCCAGAAGCCAACTGCAAACCTTGGGTGCATGTGAGATACTCTCTGATGGCAGGCTAGCCAGGAATGAGAATTGCTTCCATTTGGCCAAAAAGCACACAAAGGAATTCCCAGGAAACCCAAGTGCTTACACATACTGCAATCATAACTGACACCCACAGAGAAAGAAGCCTGACCCAACGATGGCATAAGCCGTAAGTCTTGTCCAGGGACTAGTACTGTAAACATGCCATCAAAAAAAAAAAAAAGAAAAAAGAAAAAAAAAGTCTGGAATTATTTTTGTGCTATAAATCAACACTAAGCAAATCTGTAAGATCAGCTTGAAAACTTCAGGTTCAGAAAAGCAGTTTAGTAGGAAGAAACATGCAAAGCCTTATACTGCCTTCCCCATACTGTGCAGCAGGAGTCTGATAGTAAAACAATAAGAAGGTTATTGAATGTTTTCCATTTACCAGGCTGCTACTTTCTCTTTATAACAAAAAGTGAAAACCTGGAGTAAACAGAATCTATGAATGAAGTTCAATTTCCCAGTCGGATGGGGTATTTAATAGTCAGTACTGATTATTCTGTAATTACTTTGTAGTGAAAGCTGATCTTTCAAGAGAAAATACTCATGCTGCTGATGTTGACAACAGAGTTTGTTAGTTTTATAAAAGGAAAACAAAACCACAGTAGGCAATGGATGAGTACTGAAGAAAAATGTAGAAGCCAGCCCCACGGCTTTCCTTCTCTTCTCCACTTTCATCTCTTGCTAATTAACCAATACTCAAGGCAAAAATCTTCCCAAATGACACAGACTTCCCCCCCTTCATATATAAAAGTTTGCGAAAGACACAAAAGCCAACACCAAATATGAAAGGTACACAAGTGTACACCACTGTTCCCTGGTAGATGCATGCAGAGATAACTTTCCCAAGAGGCAGACCAGGGAGAGGGGAATCCCTGCAAGGGGAACTACTGGGAAATGTAACCGAGTAACAATCAAATAAAATGGGTCTGGGATCCTTTGAAGCAAGGACACTTTGAACTACATTGTTTGCTACAGCCCAGTATGAAGATTAGAAAAGATTACACACACAATTCATGATTCATACCATGACAAACGAATTACATAAGGTGATGAATTATAAGAGTATAAATGCAAGATTTTCCAGTGAAATCATAACAAACCAGGCAACAGTTACTCATGTCATCAGTGGAACTCCAAGGTGTATTTTTAGTTTATGCTATGTATAGAATATTTGCCATAGTGAAGAGCACAACACAAATTAAAAACATATTTTCAAAAGGAACTGGAAAGACAAAAAAACATTTAAAGATGACAATGGGAAACCAAATCAAATCCCTGCTCTCTGGGTCTGTGGTGGACAACACAATTGTATCCATGTGCGTAAGTCATAAAACATTTAGAAACTTTCCTAATTGGAAGACAAATGTTACTTACCCATGAATTCACCTAATGGAAATAACTAACAATGGTGATTTGCTTTTCGAAATTCAGTTATAAGGTTAGACTGTGATGAAGATATCTGATTTATACCTGTGAAACCTATATGTGAAATTCATTTTTTGTAGGAGGGGTAAACAGAGCCTAGAAAACCATTAATTTCTCAGTACAGTTTTCTCTATAATCTACAGAATCAGTGAGCCATTCACCTTTGCTGACGCACAGGACTTGTGTTGACTACTAGTAGATCTTTCCTACACAATTTGAACCAGTCCTACAGACTTTGCAAGTGTTATAGCCACTTTACAAGAGCATAAACACATCCATAAAAAAGGTATTAATTCTTTATAATGTTATGCTGTGTGCTTACATGGACATCATCATACGGACTGCATTCAGACGTGGATGTTAAAATACAGTATAAATTTGTCCCCTTCTTTTAAAGAGGAAATGATGTGCATGTTTGATGCTTCACACAGTATTACTTTTCATGTCCTTTGAAATTTCTTTGTTTAGTTTCAATTTATTTATTTATTTATTTTTATTTTTCTTAGGCAGGAAGTCTCTGCTTTCTAATTGACATTTGTCCTTGTGGTGCCATCATCACTTGTTACTGATTGAGGTCTTAAAAAAAAAAGTATCTACACAAAATTAGACATACAGGTGTATCCTGCAAACAGCTGGTATAGTTTAAGAACCATGCTGGGTTCATGCTGAGACCTATTTTGCAAAATTTTCCTCTTCCTTCCCTTCTTCCTATGCTTTCCCTGCCCAAAAGCTTTGGAGGAATCTCTAAAAAATTCTCCTTTTAAGTGCTGACCTTGCAATTACTTCTTCCAGCTCATTTTAAACATGAATAGTCCAATGGACTTCAGCTGAAATCATTCATTTTTCAACAGATAAAGGAAAAATCTGAATTTTCTGTTAGGAAGCTACTTTTCACATAAACACAAAGCTTAGAAGGCAAGTATCTGCCAGAAAACAGCTGCTGTGTAGACCTCTGAAAGATTAAGTTTTTAAAATGCATATTCTGCTTTACCTTAATTTCAGGTATTGTTTTGGACTGGTTAATACAAACTATATAGTCATAACTTGGCATGCGTTTAAACATTTTAATTTCTTATGATTATTTTACGTGCATACAATAGAACAAAGCAGATTTACAACATACATTTGAGGAAAGAATAATGACAGTGGTTATCTCCTAATTACAGGAGAGATTTCCAAAAGCACCTTGTGGCTAGAATTTCAAGGTGACTGTGCATTAGGTTACTTAGGTGCTTTTGAAAACCGTACCTTCGGTGTTCTCTGAGTTTTTAAACTCGGTCATAACCTTGTATTCAGAAATTATGGAGAAGTATCAGATATCTCCCTACTGGAAGACACTGCTTCCGACAGAAACAGCAGCATATCATTTGAATGCAGTAGTGACTTGAGATATTTCACTTTAGCTTAACTTAGATTTTTAGCTCATTACTAACAGCCCATATTAATAGCTCAGGAAGCATAAAGACTACTAAAGAGGGATAAGAGACAACCTTGTTGAGGGGTTTTGTAGATGGCCAGGAAGAGGTCTTTTGCAGGTGAGAAAGTGAGAGCACAACTGAGAAGCCAGCTTAGCAAATGGGACACCGAGTACAAACAAGTTTCAAGCAGGAACTGAATAGTCCCATTCTATTCAGTCAAATGCTTTTTCAGCTTCTATCAAGACATCTGCCGCAGGGGAGTTTCATTTATTTGCCAGGTGGATAATGTTGCACACAGTGTTGAGGCACTTTCCAAATCTGTTTTTGACAAATACCACTTGGGAGGTAAATCTATAATCTGTAGATTACTTGTTTCTAAGTAGCTTAGTTAATACCATGGAAAATATTTTATGTTCTGAATTTATGAGAGCAATGATTCTGTAATTACCACAGACCAAAGGATCACAATAAGGTTACAGAATTAGAATAAATTAAAGTTTAAAGCAATTGGCCACATTTGGGCTGTTTTTCACAGAATAGCAATAGACACATTACCGGAATGGGCCACATCCCTTTCCAAGTTACAAGTGCTGACCAGCACTGCATTAAAGAGCTTCTCAACAAAATGATTATAGAAACTGTTTTCAAGTGGTCCAGACACTGTGGCTTTCTTAACTTTAGTCTAAGAAAAATAACAGGTGAAATTTGCTAGTAGAAACTTTCTGAAAGTGCTCCCTCCAAATCCCTGTCATGGGAGATTTTAGCCTAAATGGTTACAGTTTGAATACATTATCTACAACTGAAAGAAATTTGGGAAAAGGTAAGGCAACCTTAGCTACAATTTGACTCATGAATTTTAGGAAAAATAAAAGGATTCAAAGAAGAAAATTACTAGAGAATTCAGGCAGTGGTTCTAAATTTCAGCAATGAAGTCAGAATCCAGGCTTTGAAGTACCAGCAAGCATCGCTTTCCAGAAACAATGCTAGTCTTGGTTTGTTAATCATCATCACCTTTTTGCTCCTAAACTTTGCGCCCTTCAAATATATGAAGGAAAAAGGATTTCTTCCCACCCCGTCACAGCCTTTTTTTGGTGTAGATTAAGGGTGGGAAAGCTTTTTAGTCTCTTATAAACAGTAGTGCCAAGGTTATACCTGAAAATGGATGTGGGCAGTTAAGCTCCCCCTTTTCTTTGCATTTTCAGCTGTGAAGCCTGTTCTCCGGGGATTGTCCTTGATTAATTCATTTTAAGTCAAGTAATATATTTCTTATATAGATATATATATATAAATAGGTATATTCACGTAGTTTAAATCAAGCTGAAGGCTGTTGACATGTGTGTTTTTACTGGATTAGTTGAATTGATTTAAAAACCACATTCTTAGAAAGTTTGCAGTCACAAATTTTTATTCAGACCAGGCAACCAAGTTAATTAGCTACTGTGAAATGCTTACGGTATTGCAATATCCCAGCAAGTGACACACTGGAAATGTTTGTCAGTGAGGGTGACAGGAGTAAAGAGAACCGACTATCTCACAAACTGTGAAGGCAGTCTCCTACCTATGCAGAAGGGACAAGGGAAAAGGAAGCAGAAACCTTCCAATATACTAACAAATTTCCATCCCAGTTTCTTATCAGGACTCCATTATCACTGAGTAAGAGACAGAAACAAGGCTGATGTAGTATTTTAATCTCTAATCCTACTGACTCAGCATGACAGTAACATACGGTTCGGAATTAATGCAGACATATGAGAATGCTTGCACTGCGAGAAAGAGACAGCGATAACGGGGGGNATTTTAATTCAGACCGTGTTTCAGGAGTTTAGCCTATTTCCAGTGTGTCCACAGTTGACTAACCTGCTGCTAAACAACCACCCTATTCAAGGAGGGAGAGAATAGTGGGTGTAGCTCACCATTACTGAAATGAATTGTGTCAGTCTCTTAAAGTTTCTAAAAGAAACAATGAAGTGGGAGAATGAAAGGGCTTATTTAGAAAAGCAGCTTTCTGTTCACAACTCACCTGAAACTTTTTCTTTGCCACAAAATACTGCATTCTACGAATCACCTTGATTGCAGCGCGGTGATGTTCTCGCAGCCTGTGGGAAAAACGAGGCAGGTGAGTGGGGTGAAGGAGCATCTCCTTCCAGACAGTAAAACAGCAGCCTTCAGAAATGCTTTACCAACATGCGGATGTGTAACATAAGTAGTAGCAATTCATCCTGTGTGTACAACATACTACTATTTTGACCTTCCCCACCTCCCAAGAATGCTATAAAAGTCCAGGATTTTATCTGCCCTATGCTAGGTTTGCATACATGTCACAGCAAGAAGCAGCGTCCACATAACCTCTATGTCAAAGCAAACCTCCGCTCATCTTTCCCAGTCCCCTTTCCACAAAAAAATAAAAAGAGCTGCCAAGTTTCTGCATATTCAGCCATGCATAGCTTTTACACACAATCACTCTAGAATTACAGCTTTTCTTTCTTTTCTTTTCACTAAGTCTTGGGCAATATGTCCGTTTACTAAAATAATTTCGTTTTCAAAAATCATTAAAAAATCACTTAGAAGAATTTCAAGTAATTAACTGCTAAACAATACAAATGATACTGTGGTAGCTGAATGCAACCCCTACATACACATGCATCCCCAAACCGAATTGGAAATGTACATAAAGATAAAGTAATCCAGAAGGTCTTTAAACAAATATATCACATGAACTAAACACAGAATTAAAAAATCCCCAAACAAGAATTTGCTAATCTTACAAGTTTTCATAGTATGTGACAAAATTATTTTTCCATAAAGAAATGTGTGAAAGAAATCTGTTCATTAAGAGCAACAGATATTTGCCATTTTTCATCATTTTTAAAGCTTGTAAGAATGACAATTTTTTCTTCTAAACAGTAATAAATAAATAAAGTAAAATAAATCAAATATATAAAAGCTGTGCTGATGACTTATTCTACTTGCTCACTCTATTACTACTGTCCACACATCTGAATGACAATATTGGTAATGACACGACAACGTTTCTTTCATTTTTAAACGGGTGAACCTCTAGGATTTTAAACTTTCACCCCATGTACGCTTCCCGTGATGGCTTAGGGGAAGGAGCAGACAAAGCAGATCTGGCCTTACTTAGGTATTCAAGATGTTTTATCTTTGTAAATGGTTACTAACAATGCTGATAGGTAGGCATATTGAGAGGTCCCTATGCAGTATTTTCTCCCTGACCATATTCAAACTCACTATAGGATGGAAAAATCATATTTAAGTCCTGTACAAGCTTGGGTCTTCAGTATATTACAGCACGGCATTACCCAATCCTCTTTGGTTAAATACAGCCTGAGTGTCAGTGAGGATTCAGGTAGCTCCTCAGGACAAACCTGTCCCAGCAAACAGTTTTGTGCGTGCCAATGGTGGGTGCCTGTCCTCTGAGCAATACAGCAAGGGGAGCCTTTCTGAAAACTCACTCTTTTTGTGGGAAAATACCTTCCTCCAACTGCAAAGGCCCAAACCAAACCAAACAAAAAAAGCATTCTGATTTTCTACTTGTAGATACCGTCGCTCAGATAGGTTTTTTTGCTACAGAAATTGTTCAAATTTAACAATGACAGGAAAAAAATGACTTTCCCCAGATACAATGTAGAATAGGATTGCTTTTCAAACTAATAATGTACAGCTTTTCAACACAGGTCCACCGACCAGTACGTGCCTTCATTGAGAGTAACTGTGCCTCAACAACCAGGCCTCAACAACCAGGCCTCAACAACCAGGCCTCCACAACCATTCCCTGAATCTGCCTGGCTTTGTACGGGAGGCCCTTCCCTATTAATACCTTGCTGAAGGGTCTAACATCCAGGTCTCCTCTCATGCACACTTGACTGCAAGATCATGCTCATGTTAGAAGAATGGAAATTCACTTCTTCTAACTGGGCCGGCTGCCTTCTTGGATCGACTCCCAGGGAACTGAGTCAGCCCAATGGTAGTTACTGGTATTCCCGTTCCGAGAGCCCCTGCTGCATCACTGCTCGGGACAAGGTTCCACAAAACCAGAAGGAAATAAAGCATTTATCATTTTAAGTTCTACTTTGCAGTGTTAGAGCCGAAAAGATAAGTGCTGCTGAATTTGATATTATTAAAGGTGTGATAGTGTAACTTTCATGCAGATATACGTAGTATACGTTAATGCACACAACATCTTCTGACAAATAGAAATACATTTCAATTGCAAGAAAACTGCTTGTAGTATTTTGTTTTATGCCTCATTTCCTCCGGGGTGTTCCTCACAGTCCATTATTTTTAAGTAAAATACTTTTCTTTGGGGCATACGGTCACTAGTAAAGTACACCAAATCCCTCATTCCCTGTCTAGATGCAGAACCTCATCTGTACGCAAGGCAGCAGGATAATAAAACCGAGATTCACCATTCAGTGAAATAACAACACTACACCACCAAAATGATTTTCCAATGCAGCAATTTTAAATCAACCATTTTTCAGTGCTAACATGAACTTCGATGCCAGGAATGGAAGTTAATATTCTCATTTTGTTCCTTTACATTTCCAACTGCAATAGGAAACCGTACAGTAAGCTTGTTCCTGCTTATGCTGTAAAATCAAATTCTGCCCAACAGGCTGTCCTGCTTCCCTGAGATTAAATGCTTCTGCAGTGAGAGAAGGGAATAAAGGATTTAATTAGTAGCCAAGGTTATGATTCACAGTTGTTTGATCTCTTTTGCAAACTGGTAACAAATGCTTTAGTAAATTGAGAGCTTAAACATTAACCGGCGATATTTGTTTGTTCAGCCACTCGTGACATCTCTCAATTCTAGTTACAGAATGACTGTCTGCAATCTGGGGGGACGTACAGCGCCATTATGTGCCAAACAGCCACACAATGCATTATGATCCTCTGAGCAAGATGTTCATGAAGACTTTCTTATTTTATTTCATTTTAAAGGACCGTGGCGGGAAATTACATCATCTGAGAGTGCTTCTAGACACAGAAGCAACATACCTTCACGGTGCATGATCAGCAAAGAAAGTGGGAGACGCCCTTTGGAGAATTAATTCTCTGCAGACCATGTCTCTGATGGCAGCACCAGCTGCACGTCACCTCCTCGTCTGTGCTAGAGCTGGGTCATCATGAATCAGGGAACTTTTTCCTTTTCAGACAGGGACTACTGGGATACTTGTGAAAGCCTGCCTGTTTCAATTTAGCTGTAGCAGCTAAGCTCTCTCGCAAATGAAATCCCTACTTCTTACAAGTTTGGTTTTGCCTAACATTAGTAGAAAGCATGTTTGGTAAGTGCATTAGTAACAGGGACAGCAGAAAAGGCTTTTGCCTTTTGGTTAATGAAGCTGTTTTCCTGTTGTGAGCATTCATCAGGCTTAGACTCTCACCTTGCCCATTAACCTCATGATAACCAACATCTGAAGTGACTTGCCAATAACCACTTGAGTGATCCCAATAACCCCCAGGATATTACCTTCAAAAATAAGCTTAAATAGCTTTTATGCCTGTAAAATCAACCTAAAGATTACTGCTTCCAATATTAGGCAATCTCTCAGCATGCGTTTTTCTGAAGAAAAAGCAGATTAAAAGGACTTTTTTTTTCTTTTTTTCAAGTAATACTTCACAGTTTTATTTTGTTTCCATGAATTTCCTGTTGGTGAAAGTCAGCCTAAACAGCTGAAATATCCTTTCCACTTTGCGGATGCAGCCTAGAAAGGCAGTGTGAGCACCACGCGCTGCACTGTCCCCCGTGCCAGTGTTGGGATCAGTTATAGGAGGGGCAGGAAGAACATTACAGTTCAAACGTTCATTTGGGCTCCAGCCACATGGCCAGAAATATCTCCTGTCCTGTCTCGGACCAAGACCAATGCTCCTCATAGACAGCTTACTGCACAGCCACTAAGTGCCAATAGCTTCCACTGGCTGATGATAAACTTCTGTCTCAATATAAATAGGACATCAAGATCGTCTTGAACACAGCACATACTGCACAACATTTCCAGTGAACTTAAAATCAGAGGGTTAAGGTCTGAAGCTGCTCATGAAGCAGTAAAACTGTCAGAACCTGTAGGAATTATGTAGAAGGATTAAGGAGGATATAACAAATAATCAATAACAGAAAACCATCCTGGTAGTAGTAGGGTCAATAGCTTCACACGAGCCTAAATTACTCCTTAGAAATGAGGTTTGCTTTATCTGTGCACTGAAAAAGCAACCTGTTGTTGACGCAGGTACTCCTTGAAGCAGTAGGAATGAGGATTAAAAAAAAAAAACTGCAACAAAATGGAATGGGTTGAGCACCCACACTCTGAAAGGAAGCCTGACAGAATAAAATGACTAGAAATCATTAGTTTTTCTGCCTTCTTTTGTTGTTAGGTTTCTTAACCTACCACAAGCCATTTGGAGGAAACCTGATCTCTTCATTAGTCCATCAGAAATCTGGACTGGAATTCCACGTAATTTGGAAAACAAGCATGCTGAGGAACTTAAGGTACTTTTACAGACATCCTCACTTGGTTGGAAAGTTATATATTTATAAATGTCCCAAACTATTGTAATAGAACCATTAGTATTGCGATATCATTTATTTTCACAACACAGCCCAAACCTCAGTACGCTCCCAAAGGGATCACTCATTCTGCAGTCCTGCATTCACAGACAGCCACAGCGAAGGTCCCAGGCTTCGGCTAGCATCTGTCTGCAGCGCAGGTTGCTGCCTCGCTCCTGCTAAGGGACCTAAAGGGCTTCCCCAGAAGAATGCTTCTGGGACCAGGGATATTTTTTTTTTTTTCCTACAAACACCAGGAAGTAAACAGTTGCATGGTTTGGTTGTTTCACATTTCAAGAAAAATAAAACCTTTTTTATTTAAATGAAGTTTTATAAGATTCATCCCTGTTCTGAAATACACAGGTCTGTCACTACACAAGATAGAAAAAACATTTACTAATTGAAGTATTTATTGTCCTTACAATGCTGCTGAATTTGATATCAAATCCTTAGTAATCCCATTATAAGCATGTCCCCCTTCTCATCTTAGAAAGGTATTCCATGTATTGGTTTAGTGTTAACAGAAATATTAAAGCAGCAAGACAGAGGAAAGGTGGTGCTAATTTCCTATTTATAACACTCGCATTTTGTTCATTTGTAGAACATATTATTTTCAGGCCCATAATGTCTGGCACAGATGTCCCCACGTACAAGGACACCGATATTATTGGAGTTAAAAGGTCAACACTGTTCAGAATGAGTTTAACAACAAGGAGAACTCAGTAGGAGAGAGCCACAGAGTTACCATATCTCTTACAAAATACCCTCTTTTCAGTAAACCTAACACTGAAGTCAAGCTCAGTTTTCAAACATATTTAAATTCTCTGCAGTCTTCTTAAATTTCTGACTTAAGACAGAGCTAAAGTATTAAGAACGAAGGCTGCAGTTGATTGGCCTGAAGTTTTTGGCAGTAATCATTATTTAGACTTGAACTTTATCTTTAACACATCGGATTTTAATAATATGTTGTGCATATGAACTGAAATATTTTTTCCATTCAGGCACTGAAAATTGTTCCTTGTAACAAAATCTGGTGGAAGAGATTCAGAGTAACTACATTAAGCCATTTCATTAGTGCATTTAAGTCTAATGAAATCTTTCATCATTAGTTCTCTAGGGGCTTTTGGTATAGAATTTGCTGTGGCTCAAGGTTATTCTTGTCTTTTCACACATTCGGTCATTCCCTACACATTACACTTGATGGGAGTCTCTGTTATTGGGCAACATTTTACATGCAATGAGTTGGAACGGATTAGGTTGCATCGCTGTGTGTCCTGTAATAGGAAATGCTTGCATACTGTACCCAGGAACAAAATGAGAATCACCGATGATTTCAAATAATGTGAGCTACCCAACTTCTCCTTGCATTTGTTGCAAGAGCTTGGCAACTGTTGCTTACTTCTGATGTACTTTTGCAGCCATCATTATATGTTTACCAGGGGCTCTCAGAAAATACCCTCACCCATAAACAATTCACAAAAAAACACCTTAAGGACAAACCAGTAAAAGCTGCCCAAAAGTGTCAGAAAAGTACGATGACACTTGAAGAGCAAACCAGTTACAAAAGCAAAGTTTTATTAAATGGGCTTCAGCCAAGCTTAATGTTTATATAAATGCTCCCAGAACATTTTCAAATGTATGAATGTGTTTATTTTCAATAGACAAACATTCTTTACTAGACTTTGCCCTCTAGGTTTCCCATCTATTTGTGAAAGTAAAATTAGAAACGAGTAACACCAGAAATGAAATGAGTTCAGCTATCCCCATAGTGCTTACCCTCCAAGGTCTTCACAGGTTTAAATGCGAAAAGGATGCAGAAATAACAGATATCATACAGAAAACAAGGAGAATCACAAATAGCAGGTACAATACATTTTTCAGACTTCTTTGGTCTTCCAGGAAAAGGCATTCTAGTAACTATAGGCGAACAAGTAATCTAGTTATGAAAGATCGATGCCTACTTAACTTTTATTCATGCTTGCCAGTTGTTCCTGAACGGATATGGTTTTATCAAATGCATTTGCTCATCTGAGCACTGAATAATTCAAATTCAGCAACAAACAACTTCTGTGAGGATTTTTGCATTAGTAATTTACATAGAATAGGCTGTTTCAAGTGCAGAATTTTAAAAATATGAGCTGCCTTGGCTTAAATGCACGTCTCCTAATGTAATTGCTGCTCCCTACCTAGGGGAATGCAGAGGCTGACTTCCCATAGGATTCTTAGTGACTATAAAATCATAAATTGCTCTGCAAGAATACTGTGTAAAAGTAATGTCAAACCCACTCTCTTGGTGAACATTGCAGGCAGTGAACATTTTGGTTATTGTTTCCTGAATGTGAACACAGCCCCAGGGTAATTAGCTTAAGCTGAATTAACATTTCTAAGCTCCTCCCCATACTGTATTCTCCCACTGTATTTGTGGTTGGTCTTTTCTTTTATTTTTTAATATAAAATATGTAGGCAAAAGGCACATACGCTGGCTTCAGCACAGCACTGTGACCTTGCTGCTGCTTTGGAAGCCTACGTGTAGTGATGGCAGCTGACCCGAGGTCTGCAGGGATGGCCTGGGAGATGGTGCCCTGAGGTGCTGGGGAAGCAGGAGATGGGGATTAACACGGAAAGGGGAGAAACAGCTGAAGTGCCTTGACTTGTATAAGGTATTAATAGTAATTTGAGACTCAGAGTGTGTCTGGAAAATACAGCTAATCAGTCTGGCCCTTTAAAATATGCTCATATCAAGACAATCTAAAATGTATATTTAAATGTAGGCCTGAAAAGGGAAGGGAGCATTGCTTTCCTGACCCAGAACTAACACAGGTTACCACTGCCATGTGATCAGCAAGAGATGGCACAAAGTGCAGATGGTTTTGGATGCTGTTTTTCTGATAGGGACCATGAGTCTCACAAGGAGGTTAGCTACATAACTGATTCGAAGTATAAACTCTCTAATATCTATACTGCTGCACAAGGGCTATGTTGCTCTAACTCAAGGTGGAACCATTTCACGATTGAACTTTCAAGAACAGCTTTCTGCAAAGCATTCATGTGGTACTGGAAGACTGGACACAGGATAAGGAAGATAAGCATATCATTAAATGCAAAGTTTTCAAGCATGCTGACCTCCTAGGCCACCCCCAGTTGTCCCTCTGTTCCTCAGCACATCTCAACAAACAAAACAAAAACTAATTTCCAGCTACAGAAAAGGATTCTGAATAGCTAAACAGCGTAGGATTTTGGAGCTCCAGCCTCTAATTTGTTCAACTTCTCTTGGGTGAAATGGTCTAATATACAGTACTTCTAGAAACAAGGTAAATAGCTGTAGCTAGAATAAAGATGATATCTATATTTTCAGGACTAATGCTATGCTAGGATGAACAGATGTAGCATCAGAGTTCATTTGTGTTCTGCCAAAGAACATAACCCTTAGTACAAAGGTTTGTGCTCAAATCGGGCTAAAGCATGATATTTCTTGTACATCCTAAACAGTCTTGACTATATATTTTCACAATTCTGTTTTTACTTACATCTGTTAGCAGGGTATGACGAGTTGCACAAAGGACACGGAAAAAAAAGCAAAGGAAAACAAAATGATTTTTGAAAGGGACTGAAATACCCCTGTTCTGAATGAAAGACAAATATAAAACACAGTTCCCATTTTGTCAGAATTGGTTGCTGTTTCCCTAACCTGGTGAATTCCCCATTATCAAATCACAGCAAACCTTTAGTCAGTTCTTCACTCTCTGCATCTTGTTGAGGCAGAACCCAACTATTTTTTACTTGGTTTCAAAGCCAAGCAATTTGAAAGTAACTAGACACAAATGAGATCACAGATAATTAAATAATAATATATGGCATTGTCTTCCAGACATCGTCTGACAAGTTAAACTGCTTTTCTAAAGAAGCTGAAGATAGAAGACAATAGAGCTGTAGTTCACTGCACAAGGAAAGCCACAAATATTATTATTTTGCAGCAGCTGGTTAAAAGTGTTTTTTTCCAGTTAAAAAATAATAATTTTTGCAGACCTTGTCATTCATGGCTCTGAATTATACAAGGATCCACAGGGCTAAAATCAGCGATACTGGAAAGAAATAACCATATTGCCTATGGTTGCTCGCTTCTCTATTGTTGGCCTATTAAGCTTACAATAACCTTTGGATATTAAACTGGCTTCTGTTACACTACTTCATTATGCTCAACAAGTTGTTAACACTACAAGGTAGCTCTTTGTTGTATTCATCCTAGGGAGCTGCCAGACCACTGCAAACTCAAGTCTGAGAAACGCTTTTCTATTTAGCTTAAATTGCATTGTGCAGAACACGCACCAGGTACAACCCATCCACAGAAATGTCTAAGGCAGAGCATGAGATGTAAAAACATCAGAAGTATGATCAAGGCTCATTAAGAAGTCTCACTTAGTTGTTTCCACTTTACGCCAGACTTTAACTTACTAATTTAATATATGCTGTATCCCCCATCTTAATTAAGACACGTCAGGTAATACTACAACTAACAACATCCTATTTAACCTTTTGATTTGGGACAAAAGAAATAGGTTTTTATTAGATCAACTACTGAAGCAGTTCATCGGGGACCTGTGGAAGGTCAAAACAACATCGCGTTGCTACTTATTTAACCTCACACAATGACTTCAGCCAGAACCTCCTTCACTTTCTTTCCTCGTCTCAGTAATATGTGCATTCTTAAATAACGGTCAGTAGAGACAAAAAAAAATTGTTTTTGCTTCATAAAACCAATCATAGGTAAGAGGTTTAATTCAGTTATACACCTTCACAGCTTCATGCTGCTACCAAGGCCAAATAGCCAAACCTAGAGAGCATCTCAGCTGTTCAAAGCAAATGAAAATAGTTGCATGGTTCCAACTGACAAAATAAAGCAGCTCTCCTGTTGCAGACACAGGAATTACAGCAGGAAAAACATCTGAAAGGAAAAGGCCATTGACCTTAATAGTAATATTTACATTTCCAAAATGAGTGATAAGACTATTTCAGAAATCCCGAACATTTTCCATGTTGTTTTCTACCAGAGAGCTGACTGGTAAATTCTCCTGCCATTTAATAATGAAAAAGAGAAGCTGGATGTCACTGCTGTGAAGCTGTTTGTAAGCACTACATTCTGAACTCACACCACACCACCATTACACGATGAGACAACTACAAAAACAAGACATCACTCCCGCAAAAATCAACTGAAAAACATATGAGGCCAAATTCTGCACCGATTTACACCATGAGACATTGAAGTGAGTGGAAGCGCATGGACTGCTAGGTCACCGCAGCTTTTGGCCTGCCGTCTCTGCAGGGGCTCTGGATGTAACCTATACAGGATGATATAAGTGTCTGCCTACAGCTGCACTTCTAGTGGGTGTAGCCTCCAAAAGCGAAGGGATAGAAGACTATAAACACAAGGGTGTTGCTATAGTCTGTGCAAGCTGCTATGAAAAGCATTGTAAAACTTTGCACAGATAGCATTAGAACAAGGGCACCTCACTTCCCATGTCAATGCCATCACATCGGAAAAAAAGAACAGTTACAAATGTAGCTCAAAACTGCAATTTTTGCAACTGGAAGCATACTCAAAGATTTGTTGTTTTACAATGGTGGAGAAACACATGGGATTTCGACTCGCGGAGAACAGCCTTTTCCTATAAATCACAGAGAGTAATCTGAAACCTAGAAACAGCACAGGGGCTCACATTTATGGATTTAAAACAGATGAAGAGCAAGCATGCTCTTAACCCTTTCCCCATACTTTTTTCCAAGTCCAAAATGAACATGTAAGAACTGAACAGAAATTAACTGGGTAAAAATCATGATTAATAAAGCTCTGAGAACACACCTAAAACTGCAGCCTTTGACTGACTTCCCCAAGGATACAAGCAAAGAATTGTCCTAAAGCAAAGCACTGTAAAACAGTGAGAGCATAATCCACTATTCGGACTGTTCTTTCATCGACTTTTATTTAAGCAGTTTATCTTGTTGAGATTAGGATCTCTCTTATACAGCAAGACCTGGCAAACACAGGCCTATGGTTTTGAATGTCAGGCTATATTTCACTGGGAAAGAAGTACCTAGCAGCCTTTCGTCTCACCATAAGGTTATAAACTACTTAATCAGGCAATAGGAGAACTAATGCTAACACATTAGCAATAGTTTCTCTTTAGAAATATGTAAGAGCTATAAAGAGGGTTTATTTGTTGTCTTTTAAGATCCCCAACCATTTCCCTACCATTTTAGCCTCTCTTGTGGCTCATTGGCAAAAATATATATATATATGTAGAGAGAGTATAGCCTGTTCCAACTGGAATCTTAAGATGCAGCCTTTTTTATTTTTTCTTTTGAAAACGTAAAAGAATGGGCTGGAATATCAGCATTACCAAGAGGCATTAGTCTATACCTTGTCAGGGTCAGAGTTCCCGTCCTTCCAGAAATTCACTCCCATGTATGACACAATGGTATGATTAAACACAGAAATCAGCCAGGATTGAAATAAAGTATGATGGTACGTCATGTTAAATCTCTACACCAGTATAATATCTTAGAGGAGATCTTAAACCAACCAACCCAGGACAGCTGAAAGGAGAAGAGGAAGGATAATTTTGAGCTTACTACAGCATCACTCATCCGCACATACAATAATTGCCCGTGGTGATCCAGCCTCTGTCCCTTTACCAGCTGCAGCTCAGTGAAGGGGTACTTGTGTCCATGTCTCTTGATGAAAAGCTAGGGTGGAGGGTGCTTCTGTACTTAAGTGAAAAGATTGCAATTCAAAGGAAAAATGTCTCTAAAGTGGCAAACATGGGTAGCTGAATCATTTTCAAATGAAGAAGCTACCTAGCTTCCAAGGTTGGGACATAAAGTTTTGAAAATCTCATAAGGTGCCTAAATAATGGTCACAATCTGACCTATTCCACGCTTAGCTAGATGTACAAATTGCACGAGAATGAAGAAGAAACGCTTTGCAGCTTGAAAGCTGCTAAAAATAGAGGCTGTATCACATTATGTGTGCAACATGACTAGCTAGATAACCCTTCTTCAAAGCACCTCCTGTGCAAAAGTTTCTGCCTAAATGTAAAAAGTCACTTTGCAGCCCCTATCTCACCATGCTGGTGAATGACACTACATGCACGAGCAGTCATGGGGCGAACACGTGCCTCAACTTGCACACTTGCTTTGCATATCGAGGGATCAGTAGAAACTTGAAAAAATTTGTACATATAAGAAAACTTTTACAGACCAGAAAATATAGATCACTTATTGAGCAGAACCCTAGATATGCACTTATTAACTGGGTTCGTATTTTTTGTGTTGAAAATTTGACCTGGAACACATGAGTTCTCCTGTTCAATCTAATAGTTACAGAATATGCTGTGTTATTACTATTGCAAAAAGACAGGGGAAATTTTATGAGCTGATATGCTGGAGACAGAAACTGGCTGGGACTAACAGCTCTGGTATGTGAGCTCCGTTTCTGTCTGTGGCTTCAAAACACATGCGCAGCTCAACAACTTATTTTTTGGCCTGAAGAAATTATTCTCTCCTAAGTTAGATACAGAGAACAGTATTTTAATTATTTTCTCTTCTCCAGCTCCTCTCCCTCTCAACTCAGAAACCGTTAACAAGCCCGTGTACCTTACAACTTAAGTTCTGCTACACGGAAAAAAATGTTTTGCTTAATATTCCTATCTCCTTGGGTAAATAGGTGATGATGTTTACAAAATGATTTACAGTCAAGCACTTTGTTAAAATTATCAGTCCACTTCATAACTTCACAGTTTCACAACACACATTTCTGCAAAGCAAAATTTCCTCAATAAGGGCTGAACCTCAGCTCAACTATGCTCAATGTAGCCAGTAGGAATTAGGCAGTTTTAGGTGGGCTCTATTTATTCTAGAAATATTTTTTTTTCAATAGTATTGATACAGTCAAGGAAACCGATATTCAAAGAACTAATACAACCATGCATTTTTCCTGGCAGTATCAGCAAAAGGCCACAGAGAGAGTTAAATGGAAATGAAAGCTAAGCTACCTACTACGGTCCAGGATGGACAACACTCAACGGAATATATCAGGAGTGGAAGTAAGAGGGGCTCAGCATTGCCACCCTTTGTGTCCTACCGGCCCTGAGAATCAGGAGATTCCCACGTCAAGGTTATCACGATACCACAAAACACATGGCAAATGTCACCTAGGAAAGCAGAGAGAGGTCTTGTTTGGCATTAAGGCGACTGTGATAATTTCCTTCTTTGGGGTGCAAGATAAGGCACGCGTACAACTCTCAGTGTTTCACCTGCAGGAGATGTAGAATCAGCTGCAGTTAGCCAAACCCTCAGCTACCTGAGAATTTCAGCCTCTAGCACTGCTTAGTAACACCGGATTTTTTAAACATACTAAATAAGTTCCCAAAGATGCAGACAGAGAACTAACACAGAACAGTGAGGCAAATCCTACTTATTACCCATCTGCCTCAGAGTTGCCTCATACCTTTAAAATTCTGGTCTTTAATTCAAACAGAAACAACTCCACTTAATGTCAGACCAAACCAGAAACAAATAGACTTTTCATACTTCATATTTGTAGAAAGGCTCGCATATCTTTTCTTCATACTATTTCTTCTGTTTGCAAGCCAAGACCTAAATCACCAATGATAAAATGCCACAACAAAGAACATTTTCACAGAATCTCCAGCTTGAATTAGAAGCAGGAAAACAAACAAACAGAAAAATCAGCACAAACTCTTCTCCCACAAGACTTTCACAACCCACTTTGAAAACTCATGAGATTTGGATGAGTCTGAGAGACTCCATATGATGCAATCTTAACTCAAATCTCTGAATGTTTATCTACTATTAATTTTATTGAGAAGACTAAGATGATATTGCTTACTAGAATGGACTATCAAAATATACACAAAACAACTGGTATTTTTTTGTCTGGTAAGCAGACAGCCTCTGCCTAGATCTAAGATTTTATTTTCCTTCTGCATTATGGGATGTCCTGAGATGTTTTATCCTCCACAGTAGGCTGTCCTTATGCCTCTAGCTGCTGCTTCCCAAGGAAATGTTAATACTAAGCTACTAGGACAATGATCTGGTTGCCATCAGGCCCAGTATAAAGGCCACAAAATCCTAAATGATTTTTCATTTTAGAATATTTTCCTGAATCTGGGTTGATGCGAATACTATTACCGTACGCATTACTGACCAGCAACTGCAGGGTCATTAACAATTCTTGCAGCTTAAGATTCACATTCGGATAAAATTGAAGTGCTAATGGGCTAAAGACTGCTTTCCAGAGTACCAAGAGCTGTCCCAAAGCTTAGTTTTATTCCTATGCTTAAAAGTATTAAAGCAAAGCACTGTAAAAGTTCACTTTCAGTTACAACAGTGCGCATTTCTTAAAGAATTATAGCTGCACCACAAATTAAACTGTATCCAAACTATATTTGGACGTGCCCTTAACCTTTTTGACTTGCAAAATAAATATAAGTAATAATAGTAAGGCTAAATAATAAGTAATAATAGTAAGGCTAAAATTAACTTAGTTTTCAAAAGAAATGCTTAGTTGTTCATTATTTTGAATTTCATAAATATGAATTTCTAGAGAAAAATGGAATCTCATTTCCTTTCATGTTAAAAAGTGCACCACAAAATGATTCATCAGTAGCACAATCCTCACAGTTTTAACAGCAAATTAGCTTTATTTTCTTCCCCTATGTGAGTGTATATATGTATACATACATATATATAGATATACATATAATACATATATATGTGTATATCTATATATATATCGTTGCTTGATTATTGCTGGAGTGTTTCTACTGAACTACAGGTTTAGTTCACCTTTTTTTTTTTTTTCAGCTAAGGAGAATATTAAAGCAATTGTTTTTAAGGGGAAAAGAAATGGAATACAAAATGGAGGAAACATTATATACTGCAAAGAAGGTCAGGCGCTTTCAAGTTAGTTTTTTTTTTTTTTTTTGCAACAATTTTATATACAGGAGCAATGTATAAATATCTAAGTGGTTTTTCACTTAAAAGCAAAGCAGGTAGACATCTAGTTCAAAGGCCCAGAAGACAGAATTCCATGCATCCTGTTCAGTCAGTGGAAAGCAGCTGGCTTTTCCAGTGGCAATTCAGAGAATTTAAGTGAGATACCTAAAACAAATGGTATGAACCACCAGAATAAAAAACCTGCGCTCCTATGGGTTACTCATATATGCTGCTCGGTAACTATGACAGCCGTAAATTAAAACATGTGGATTATATAATAACAAGCAGTTATTGGGTTTTTGTAATGTAGCCTCACCTAAGTAAATAATTGGCAATGAGGACTGAGCAAGAGAACTTTTGACCTGAAAATATGTAATTTTTGTCTGAATTCAACAAGACCATATTCTCTCTTTTCTCATGACTTTATTCACAATGGCAATGATTTATTTTATTAAAAAAAAAAGTGCTTAAAGAAGATTGAACACTTCTTGAAAACTCAAGAAAGGTATCCGGCATGGTCGTATCTATATTTACAGAGGTAAAATGACAACATAGATGTTGGCATTACCAGTGCTCAAATCCATATTCGGGAAACATCAAATGAACTTTCAATGAAAAAGAATGCTGAGATGCCTTATGCTTTTTTTTCCCCCCCATATCCCAAAGGGAAGTGTTCATCCATGCATTCACACCAGCTCTTGAAGAGAAGATAAAAGGCAGAGAGGTAATACAAAAGAATATGCTTTAAAATTATTTCTCAACTTCATCCCTTGCAGGAGAGCTGATTTTTCATAAGGGTTAGCACAGATCTGTGATAGGGTAAAATCTTGGCCTACTGAAGTCAATAAAAGTTTTGCTATCGATCTCAGTGGGTTGGAATTTCTTCTATTATCTTTAGATACCTGGATGGCTGCCTGAACATCTGCAGAGGCTGTCTCTAAAAAGTCAAAGTGCGATTTCTTAGAAATACTCAGAGCTGTTGGTGAAGGTAATCTCATCCTGGTACAAAACCCTCAAAAATCAGGTGTTCATTAGAAGTTGTGCCTGACTCATTTGATAGATTTTTTTTATTGAGATCTCTCATTGGAGCAAACAAAAAACTGAATACTTTCTTGCTTCACATAAACACTTTTCCAGACCCCTGTCAAAATGTGGTATATTATGCAATTTGTCTGAGGTTACACAGGAAGACTGTGGCAAAGCCAAAAGCTGAGTCCCACGAAATTATCTGAACACCTTTTTTCCTTTTTTTTTTCTTTTTTTTTTTGAAACATCAGTCAAGAACGAGAGCAGGGAGAACAAAAAGAGGGAGAGATGGATACTAGTGAACTAATATTTTTCTAGTGCTATATTTCCTACCAATAAAATGTATTAGTGTAAAGTGCAAAGAAAACATTGTACACACATATGTGCACAAACATATAACAGGCAATTCCCAGTTTATGATCAGATATATACAATACTCAGCCATAAAATATCCAGCCATCTCTCCTTATAAAGGCACTTCACAAGCCTTTTATTCCATGAAGACGGAAAGAATAAGTGGTGGTGTGCAGAGAAGAAAGCCCTTGTGTATGCTTAGAGCCAAAGTGCACAAGCCAAGTGTACCGCTGAACCTGCTCTCACAGCACGGATTTTCTCATTCTCCAACTCTCCTGCTTTTCCTGTGCCCATGAATGGCAACACTTGTGTTACCAGTTAGAGTGTAGTGACAAAATACGAATTCAAAATCTGTGTTAAAACAAAAAAGAGAATTAAGATAGATTTTTGTACAGCTGCTAATTTTCTCTCCTATTAGCACCTCTATTGCTCACTTTTTGTATTTAATGTAGTTTTCTTAACTAAGCTTTGCAATTCTACAGATTTCCCTTTAAATTTGCTGTTCCGTGCAAAAAATAAAAGCATTTTCAAAAAAAAGACTTTGTTTTCATAAAAACAGGGACTTTGGCAGGAATACAGCCTCAATAGGCTCACCGATGTTAAAAATAAATGAATGGTATAGTCTAAGCTCATTAGTCCAAAGCAGAGTGGACTGGTATATAGGTGAAACCGTTCAGCCACATGCTCTTGCTATGTCGATGTCCATGGAGACTTCACAGTACCTGCCTGCCTCAAGGGTATACGACCTGAAGAACATTTTCATTTTTTAATATTTCACTTTATCTACAGTCACTTCAAACAACCTGTGTTCCACTGAGCTAATACGGATGAGTAATGTGACAAAACATTTTCAGAAACATAGCAAGAAACACCCAGCCTTGCTACAGGACAAGTTCAAGGTTTTAGCAGGATGCAACCCCCCTGCATACCCTTCCACACCCCTAAATCGCCTTTCCCCCAGACTGTGCCATGCACTTGCTTAATGTAGCAAAAAGAATTACAACAACAACAGCAACAAAATACACTAATTTTTAAACTTTGACATTAAACTCAACCATTTATGTTCAAGGCACTCAAGAAAGATCACACTGAGAGAAAAAAAATGTTTGCTGTGAAGACTGAAGAACATAAAATTACAAACTTTTGTGAATTGCCATACTGTCAGCATGCGGGAATCAGACACACAGCGGGCTCAAAACTGTGGGATGTATTTCTGCCTTCAAAAAAAAAAAAAGTGTTTCCACTATTTAAAGCATTAGGGCAAAGTCAGATTTTTCTTTCAATTACTTCTTCATGTGACACTACAAATCAGTTGTCTTTAGGAGCTGGGACTTAAACCAGTAAAATGACCCAAAATAGGCATGGTAAGATTTGCCATAAAAAGGCATGAGAGTTGATCCATGTTAAAGATAGAAAAACAGATCCCAAACTATCCTTTAGCTATGCATTTAGCACTGGCTAAGAAAAAGCAGGGTTAAAGCAAGGGGTTGCATACAGGTGACTTCACTGCTCTCTCTGTTAAAACACAGCTCATTCCATATGGTGCTGGACATGTCGTGTTGAACTTTTAGCTTCTGCTCCTTTGGTCTGCTTTGTTACTTAAATATGTCATTCAAATTTCCCATCGAGTTGCACACATGAAAGCTTGATGCATTTAAATGAGAGAAAGTCACTCCAGGAGTCAGAAATGAAAGACATTCTAATTTAACTAAAAAGATCCTAATCTCGCCATTGTAATTATTTTGCTATGGATATATAGAATCATAGAATCATTTAGGTTGGAAAAGATCTCTAAGATCAACAAATCCACCCGTTAACCTAGCACTACCAAGTCTACCACTACACCATGTCCCTAAGCACCACATCTACACGTCTTTTGAATACCTCCAGGGATGGGGACTCTGCTGCTTCCCTGGGCAGCCTGTTCCAATGCCTCACAACCCTTTCAGCGAAGAAATTTTTCCTAATATCCAACCTAAACCTCCCCTGGTGCAACTTGAGGCCATTTCCTCTTGTCCTATCGCTTGTTGCTTGGGAGAAGAGGTACCTGTAGAAAGCGATAAAGTCTCTCCTGAGCCTCCTCTTCTC
>VXAA01001407.1:515431-593974 GCA_013399115.1 Anseranas semipalmata
GAAGCGTACGCCAGTCCAAGCCATGAGCAGCCAGTCTCTGCAGAAGAATGCTATGGGAAACGGTGTTGAAAACTTTACTAAAGTCTAGGTAGACCACATTCACAGCATCTCCCTCACCCACTAAGTGTGTCACCTTGTCACAGGAGATCAAGTTTGTCAAGCAGGACCTGCCTTTTGTAAACCCATGCTGACTAGGCCTGATCACCTGGGTGTCCTGCATGTGTTGCGTGATGGCAATCAGGATGATCTGCTCCACGAGCTTCCCTGGCACCGAAGTCAGACTGACAGGCCTGTATTTCCCTGGGTCCTCCTCCGGCCCTTCTTGTAGAAGGGCATCACATTTGCTAGCCGCCAGTCGACTGGGACCTGAATACTTCCACTGACTGCAGTGGACAATACCCCATACGAGCTACAGAACCCCATAAGATTTTGCAAGGATGAGACCTAAGGGTTTTTTTTGCACTCTTGTAAACAGCTCATTGGAAGATTGTTTTGGGGAAAACTGTGGGTATTACAGACTAAACTAACACATTAATGTTTGCAGAACTTGTGTTAGCCAGAAGACTGTGGACTGATCACTGCACTCGGGTCAGAAGCCCTCCTCCACAGCCCAAACCCTCTCAAACTCACCCTATTTAAGTGAATTTGAAATCATCCCACCTATTTCATTATTATTAATTGTTGATGTACAAATACTCAGCCTGAGACTATTTATATAGCGAAACTAATACTTACAAATATAGTGATAAAATGCAAAATACACAAAGCCCATGCAAGAAGGATCTCCAGAGGAAGAGGCGGTTGGAGATGGCATATTTCTGCTTGAGGTGCTTTGTCACCTACTTTCAAACTTAAGATTCCTTCGATGCACCTTCTACCCAAAGTAGCAGGGTCTTGTAGTGTCCGAAGCACTTCAAGATAAAATGTACAGCTTCTCAGGAAGTGCTGGTGTAAGTAAAAGCTTCACAAAGGAGGTTTTAACACAGTGAAGCCAAATACCACCGGTAACTTTATATTCAGGTCAAACCTTTATTCTAAGCTCATTTTCAAACAAAGTGGAGTACGTTGCTAGCAATTTTCTACTACAATGCCACACTGTTAAAGCGTTTTTTCAGAATTAGGGCAATCCGATGTACTAAAAAATATAATCAAGAATCCACTACTCTTGCAATGAGTAATAATCCCATTTTTTCAGCTTTGCCATCAGTTGCCTTCAGCATATCACTGTCACTGCTACAAAAGTGAATTAAAGCAAGATTTTCCTTTCGTCCTGCTTAATTTGGCACACAATTTTGTTTCTTGTGAATTTGGTAACATACTACAGCCTTTATGAACAGTAATCATTGGAAGTATTAGGAAACAGAAGCTAAGGATTAACCTTGCATTAAAACTACTGTTGACCTTGTAAGAGTGATTATTTATTAGTCTGTGAAAATCATGACATAACCTCACAGCTCATATAACCATTCAGGTGTATTATAAAAATAAATAAATACCATCCCTCTCCCACCACCAACAGTACTACACTTGAAATCACTTGCACTTAAATGACTTGAAACCTTAATACTGACATTTAACAGGTCAACACAAATCTGGCATTCAGATGATTTTTAAGATTAAAAAGTAAATTAATCAGTAAATGTAATAATCATGGCATGATGAAAAAACTGCCTGCAAAAAAGAAAGACTTGAGTCGTCTTTGTAGCTAAGATGAGTAAGAAATTTTGCTTAGAATACATAGAGTTAAAAAGCAACTACTTGGTCATACTCCGTTGTTTGTGCAGCACCAAATCTAAATCCAGGAGAGATTATGAGAAAATTTGCTGCAGGCTGTCAGACCTCATTAAGTTAATGGAACTGGTAAATTGGCTCATTTCCAGCACATTGTAGAAAGAAAAGCGCTTTCAGCTCAAGAGTGAAGGAGATCTAGTTTCGGTTTGGCAGCTAAAGGAGATTATTAGCTATAAATAATGGCTGCACTGAGATGACTTATATGGGACTGCTTGACCAAAATAAAGAAGAGACCAAAAACATTAACATTTTGAAATGAACGATACAGTCTCTTTGTTGGGCAGAATCTAGAACAGCTTTGTAGACCTTTTTGTTTTAAAGCCTTACTATTTACAAAATCATCTAAAAGTCTTCGTAACAAGCTTAACTGCCTCCAAACTCATTAATGGAGAGAAAATTCTTCTCTTTGTTGGGTCTTCAAATCTCTTGAAAAGAGGTTATGAAACCAATGGTTCAGAGCGAGGCAGTGATGTGCTCTGCTCTCTAATGGATGTAACACTCGGACTGAAATACCGTGAAGGGTTCTCAGATTCCCAGCAGCAGAAGGGTCCCAGGAACCACACTGGGAAGTGGGTACAAGCCAGCAGGATCAGTAGATGCTACTTTCTAGAGCGAGTAAAGGCAACAAAATGCTGAAGAATGTGACAGAGAGGAATTTCCCTGCCGATAATGAGATGTGCATCGCATACCATTTTTCTTACTCCAAATTTCTAAATGGTCAACTGCCTTTTAGTGGATAGTTCTATGCACTGTATTTTAATAGATATGAAAAAAAAAAAAAGAGATTCAACTTGCTTGTTCGAATACGCTTTGCTGTTTGACTGCTTGTACAATTGAAGATGGCTAGATTACCCTTTGAACTGATGCTGATAAACCCAAACTCGTGCATTGGGTCATTGCATGCCCAAAAATAAACAGTAGGACATGTGGACTGAAAACACTTCACAATTCTGGGGCTTATGTAGATACTGAGATCTGCAAAATTCAAGTTGAGATTTCAAACATCTACATGGCTAGGAAGTAGATCTATTTATTTATTTATAGTTAGATATATCTCCTTTGAAGTCGACTGGATATTCTTCCATTCTTCAGTGGTGAAATGTTTGAAACAGGTGTTGATTCACAGAACCAAAACAAGCCCTATTTCTTCTGCATAAAATGAGAACAGGAATTCTGTTGTTTACTTAATTCATTCTTTCTTCGTCCTCTTATTGTTTTTCAGGAACACATTTTAAAGGAAACATAGGCCAGTTTCTATGTGTATTTTGCCCATGGCTTCTCTACCAAATCGTTGTGCAGGTGGCAGGGTCGGTGCATGAGCACCTGTCACCTTGCAACCTAGATTAACATCACATACATCACTTGTCAGCATTGCATGGGAGTGACTTTTACTTCCTTGCAACCTGGTCCAAGTGGAAGCCAACTACCTAAATTCATGATACGACCAACTTCCCCAGGCACCCAGTCACACTGGGTACAGGTAGGTACTTCATCTGTATATGTCTGCTTTTACTTTAGATTTTCTGGTGAGCAAGTGGTGAATTCTGCCAAAAAAAGTAAACATGAGGCTCCCCGTTTATGAATGAAAGCTTTATTATGCTCTAAAAATTTCTGCACAGAAAAGGCTGCCTCCAACAACAAGCTGAGCTAAATGTGAAAAAAAAAAAACAAAAAAAGAAAAACATTAATGTGGTAACATGCTCCACTTTGACCAGGGATCTGGGGAGGAACAGATCAGACTGTAGGAACACTGGTCACGCTCTGATGCTGAGATGCCAATTTGAAGAGTTGGACTTACTTAAAAAACCTTGACTCACTGCATCCTTTACACAGAGGGTGGAAATTCTGTACCTAACTCTATTACTTTAAAAACAAATCAAAACCGTGAAAGGAATTTTTATTTTTAATACTGCACAAGCATAGCTTACCTTCTGATGGCAATAAAGTGCAATGTGTGAATGTTTCTGGAGGAATACTCAATAGGAAAATCTAGTGTTTAGCCACTCTGAAACATGACACCCATTTACTTACATTGAGAGCAACATTCCTGCCTGATGTCCTCTCTGCCCTTTAAGCAAGGATATATGAAGATCATATCTAAACAGTTTACCCAAATGCTTGGTTTGAACACAAAACAAAATTCATTGTTTCTTTTCTAAACGCCCTTGATGACAGAAGCCAGAAAGAGTAGGCCTAGGGAAATGAGTCGCTACTATCGCGAAGACTGAGGATTACACATCCAAAAAAAAGCTCTTCTAGCTCTGAAACAGCTTTAACTATTTCCCCCCACCACACACACACAAAGGAGTGAAGAAAGACTGATCACAGTTTCAATCTAACATTTATAATATTTAAACAACTAAGCACCCCCCCCAAGCAGATATAAACAAGCAGCTTCTCCTACTCCTCTCATCAAACAATGCAAGAAAATATTTTTCCCTTGTAACTTTTCAAGTCCATAAGCAGACTTTGTTCTCTCCCATTACAAGATCATGCACTTAATGTACTACACATTTATACCGAACTATTTCTTTAATATGGGATCCTTCCAGCTCGAGATATTCTATGAAATGATACAGTCCCATCTGTACGCGGAGTGGGAGCCCGATGCCCAGCCACAAAAAACAAACGGCAAGTAAACAGGGAGAGAAAGATAGCTGAGAGCTTCCTGAATGAAGGGAAAATGATTCAGGAAGATACTCGAGCACATGAGCAGACTGACCTGATAGAGATTTAATTATAAACTTTGCTGAAACAAGTTTAAAACAGCCTGAATAAAATGTCCAACTCCGAGTGCAAGATATTCCAGAAAAAACAATATTCTGAGAACTACAGCTGTAGCTATAGGCTTTCAGCTGTAGCTGAAAGTTTCAGTAAGCTGAATTTTACTGACTTGTAGATCGAACTATACCCCTGCCTACAGCAACGTTACAGCCTGCATTCTGTCAGCTGTCTTCCTTTTTGGACACACTGGCCAGGCATTCTTTGACCACTTGCCTACTGCAATTACATTGATTTCCATAGAGGTTTCACCCACTTCCAGCTGTTAATGAAGAACTTTTCTGTCCTTAATGTATTCCAAACAGAACAGAAGCCAAAATGACTTGTTTGCAATTCATCATCTGTCTTTTGGGCGCGTATCAAGACTCCTACCCAAAAGAAATAGTAATTGAAGTCCACGTGCTTGTCCATTACTGCAACAGTGAGAAATAAACAAACAGGATTCTTATGGTGAATTTAGTATTTAAAAAAACAAAAGTCTTCCTCAGTCACAAATTGTTAATTAACATAAGAGATACAAAAACAATAGGATACTACAACAATCACACAACTCGGTGACTCAGAAAACTCCTTTTGGCTAGGCAACATATGGGTGAGTGGTACCTGACCATCAGCTTCCAGGAAACATTTCAGTGGTTCCAGGCTGATACAATTTACCAATGTAAATAAGCTGAAATATTTCGTTCAGCTCTTCCTCAAACAACACAGCAATGTTCTAAAAATCTTATGCCTGCTTTTTTTCCCCAGAGGAAAAAACACTGATTTTGTATGCCCCAAATTTTAATCTGAAGTTATGCCAGTCACTTCCATACATCCATTTCTTGGTGACATTTAACTTTATTTTCTGTGACCATATATTCAAAATATTCATTCATAAATAGCACGGAGTGAAAAAAAAACATTTTATAATCTATACCTAAGCTTAAGTGTGAAAGAGTCACGCTATTTACAAAAAGGAACAATTTTCAAACAAAAGAAATTACAGCCAACTTCTTCCTTGCAGAAGTCTGGAAATACCAAGGGGAGTTTTTATAAAAACTATAAATGGGGAACTCCTTTCCAGGGATGAGTTATTAAGAGTATGTAGTTAGAGAACAGAAGAGCATACCAAATACATATAATCTTACAGCCAGTTCTTAACAAATAAGTAAATACAATCAAACCACTAGCACTGATTGAAAAGCAATGCCTGCATACGCAGATACAAGACACAACGTACAGAAATCCTACCCTCCACATACAGTCAGACATGTTTGAAGCAATGTATCGCTTATACTCAAAGCAATACATGATAGAACAAATAGGTCTACATTCCTTCACAGAAATTACTTTTTAGCACCGAGATCAATTTTTTAGAACTACTTAGGATTACAAAGAGGTCAATAAACCAATTACTTTGGGCAATGGTGCAAAATAAGTACTAGTAAAGTAATTAACGCCCTTTTCCTTCTTTCCACATCACGGAGTGTTAATAAATTGGGCTTTTGTCACTATCCAGTATTTTCTTTACAACAAATTTCTTCGTTCAAATCCATCTTTTTTATGGCTCCCTGTTAATACTTTAAAATGCCAGACTAATTAGATTTGCATTTCAACTGTTAAGTCACAAGCTCTATTTTCATCTCTGTTCAGACGCTCTATTTTCTGATATTCCTAATGAGGCAATACTTTTATTTAAAGGTGGTGATCCTTTATGGGATTTCTAGTAGCTTATTAGTTATGTGAAGAGGATCTTGCAGGAGTTCCCACGTATATCGCTTAAGCACAGCACAGCAACACGCACGTTAGTGATGAACATTAGCGCACCATTAAATCCAAGACCTCCTATAACCTACAGTTCCCCTTTTTACAGGATCATCCTGTTTGTAACCGCAGAATTCTAATTATTCCCTTCCCTCATATGATATTTTGAGTCATTTAGTGCATTTTAAATTTATCGGCTTGATCACTGCACTAGTTAAGCATCTTATTTACCTCCAGGAAAGGTGAAGAGAAAAATCAGTGCTGGACAGTGTCAGCACTTCAGGCTATAAAGACTGCAGGGCAGAAAACCGTGTTTTCCCCATATTTCAGCTGGGTCCCGGATCTTCCCAGGGAACCGTCAATAAACATGCTACTCAGTAAGTAGACTAGTGTCAAAGTCAGCAACCCACCCAAGTATTTTTATAGAGCCACCCACAGGAAAAATGCTCACGTTCCATAAAATGCAACTTATCTTCAGCCCGTTCGTGAACAGGAAAATAGGATAAGACAGTAATTCCTCTTCTGCAACATGAGCTAATGTGAATTTTTACTCTGGAAAGGACAGCAGTAAATACCTTGAGCATCTGCTTTTGAGAAGGAAATTGCAACAGTAGGAGAGTTCTATTGCCGAAAACACTGAGTAAAACAAAAATCTTTTAAGGAATTTTTCTTCCTGAAAAGAAAAAAAAAGAAAACACCCAAACACTAGACTCTTCCACCCAAGCTGCTATTACCATGATTCACAGAGAGAAAATGTAACCAGGGGCACATCAACAGCAAGGCTTGGACCTAGTTATATACATGGAAGAGCAAGAAACCCCACTCCAAGCAGGCAAGCTGACTAAACAGCAGAACAACGGGGCTTCTGCTGGTCCTTGAAGAAAACTCGGGGGTCTCTGCCATCCAGGCCTTTCCTATGGTAAAATACTGTGCATGCCAACATTATGAACTAAATCAACCATCATTATTCACTGTACCCCCAAAATGATTCTTGTGCCTTGGAAACACATTCAGAATTGGCTCTCCTTCATCAGAGATCCTACGCACTGGGATAAAGGCTGTGATGAATTAATATACAGGTGGAGCTGAGATCTGAGCACATACATCAAGTGTTTCTGAAGCCGTTGAGAATTATGCCTATATCTTAAATGGAATTTTGGCCCTTATGCATTTCTGGTTCTTCTCTTTCTGAGTAGCTTGTGGTGAAGAGTAGGAAGGGAAAAGAGCCAAACATGCCAAATGCAGCCTATATCACCACCTTTGCTTCACTCAGTGGTGAATGAAGTCATTAGCTTGAAAATCTGGATCTGGAAGAAGCTTTGAAACCACTTACAGCCTTCAGAATTCCACCTGGGAGATAATTTGCCAAGGTGCTAAGTGGAGACAAAGCCAAAGTTCCTGGTTCAGCCAACCCAGCTGCATGGCAGGAGCCTCCTGCCAAGAACGTGGAGGTACTGAATTGCAAAGTCAGATATAAGACTGCACGATTCCCACAGCCACACACCCAATTTAAATCCCTGAGCTAATGTTTGTAAAGGGCCTTGAAGATGAAAAGTACCATGCACAATAAGTCCTAAGTAAAATTATTAAAAACAACACTTCACGAAAAGAGATTAATTATGCTATTACTGGTTGCACATGTGAGTTTTCCATAAAAGTAGAAATCTGGGCCCCAGTTCAACCAAGCAGTTTAACATATGTCTAACTTATAAGTACACGAGTAGTCCCATTTAAATTAGTGAGACCACTCATGCTTAAAAGTTAGGCATAAGTTCCTGCTTGGGGCCTTGGGATTAGAGAGACAGGCACAAAGAGACAGGAACCTAACACCTCTTTAAGCATCTCAGCCTCAAATAGTGACATGTTTTCTTACCTCAGAGGAACTTAACTACCTAGATACCAAAGTTTCTGCCCAAAAATGTCACCTACAAGCCTAAAAGTCTTCCACACGGAATGTGCCAGTATGCCCTGATTCTGTTCCAGAGGTGGGGGCACCCATCTGCTGGACAGATTCGCAGGTAGACTTCTTCAAAGGTGTCCAGCTTTAAGGACACGATTGCTGGGTGAAATCTTGCCCAGACCTTGGCTTTGAAAAGGCAGTATCGACTCCTTCTACCACTTGCCAACTACTTGAAGCGCTCACTTGGAAGGAGCAACACCAATTCCCCTTCATCCTTTTCTTGACCTTCCTCAGTACAAACAAAGCTGAATGGAGATGGCTCCCGTTCTGCAACTGTCCATAAAGGTTTCAACCACTGTCTTGAGTTTAAAGGGTGCTTGCATCAATTGCCCTCTGGCACAGAGTCATCTCTGAGGGATGGTGTTAATACCATTAAAATTCAGGAGAAAAAGGAAAACAGTGATGAAAAATTATTGTTAATTTAAGTTCTTCAAAATAGAAGATGTTAACAAATCCAATTCTGAGTGAATACTGGCCTTTAAGGAAATTGAAGGAAACACAAAATTCTCCAGACAACTTCCTTAGTAGTTCCCACAGTAGTTCCCATTGCAAATACCGTTTCTGCTCTTCCTTTATTGTATACACTTTTTTACTTACTTGATGGCACAGTTAACGCTATCTGCACTTACCCCACTTGTTTCAACTGAAGATCAAATGTAACAGCAATCAGAATATTATGGTCTTATCCTATAGTTTATGTTTCTGGGGGTATTTGTTACTTTCATGCTCTTCATTCTTTAAAAGGTTGCTCAGGCTCCTCTTAAACAGTTTTCTTTATAAGTTACGTTTAAGGTGGAAAACAAATCAGAAAGCAAAAAGAGCTCAAGATTTCATTTTCTCCTTCTGAACAATGCACAATAACTGCTCTTTCCTGTAGCCACAATTGTTGCAGAGAGACCAGGAGGAGGTTCTTTTTATCGATTTGTTTGTAATTGCCATCCTGAGGAATGACCCTACAACTGGATTTTCCTTCCTGGAATGGATTATGGATTATGTACTGGCACACGGATTCATTAAAACAGAATGAAAGGAAATTTCTCAGACAAAAACCTCTTTCCCTTATTTTAGTGACACACAAAATATCTGTCAGGCAATTATCAGTCTTTCTCAGATCGAATATTTCCTACATTTTCAGACAAATATAGCAGCATTTTTTTTCAATGTCCAAATAACCTGCAAATTAAATCTACACAAATGTTGACATTTGGCAGCCAGAGCTCTCTTTACTGCCTGAGGAATATCTGCTTTGCTTTGCACGCATCCTTCAAGTGACACAACTAAGTGCCCCAAAGAGCCTTAAAGAAACAATAACGGGAGAAAGAAGTCAACTCTGGCAGACAGAGAATATCATTTTAGGTAAAGAAACTCTGCATATGGTGCCCTCTTTATAAAAATAGTCATTTATTGGGAAACATACCTCACTTTGAAAGAAAAATCTGGATAAAGTGAATCCTACAGAGAAAAGTAAATCACTTATCTTTTTGAATAAAGACAATAGTTTTTTTTTTTTTTTTTAATTACAGGCATTTTTTATAGGAGTAAATCAAACACTATGTAATGAAAACGAGAGCGAAGTAGCAGGAAACTTGTGAATGCTGTATTTAACAGCCACGTAAAACACCTTTATTACTAGAGGTTCTCTTGTGTAACAGCCATTGCTAAGTTTTTCTTCCTACATTTAATAATATCCACTTGCCTTTTTCCTCTGCTTTGACATTCTCTTACACATACATACGTGTAGATACCCTCCTTCTAGCCAGCTCTGTGAGAACTCTCCATCTGGTCTGCAAACTGTAGAATTTCCTTTCCCATCTATCTCAGAAATATAGTCCCATGACCCACAGGTCACCATCTGCTCAGTTACACTGGCACAATGCCTAGTATGCTTGAGGTAATGCCACCATCCTTTCCTCCAATTGTAAACTCCCAACAAGGCAGACATCTACCAGAGTGTTTGCACACAATGAGGCAGCTCCCAGTGAGATTATAGTTAAGACACCACAGAAATTCCCTTCATCTACAGTAGCCTAGGATGTGGGAATGACCAAAGACACATGCAGTCTCTCTTGATCAAAGGTCATTCTTAGGAACAAAGCAGTCAGTGCTGATGGGTCCAAGATAGCATAATATAACACACACACATAATTGTGTCCAGCATGTGTGGTTCCCCCCCAGTTCCTCTCTTAATGATCTTTGCTTCACTCAGTATTCATTTGCGTACAATCTCCTATTCTCAGGATGCCCTAGAGCAGAACAAATTATACTAAACATAAGTGAAATCAAACAAAGTTTTCATTGAGTACCATTCATAACATTTACAAACAAGCCTCTTGTGTTAACTTTCTCAGAAATAATTGGCAGGTTCAATTTTACATAACTAGATTTTTTTTTAGGTGTACCTACGCAATACAGTAACAAAAAATCTCACATGACTTATTAAGATCAAAGGAAAAATCAAGATGATTTTTATATTACCAATAGGAGATAGGGAACTATATCATTCACCTAGTTACACAATGTATGTGCTAAGACACTTTTCACTTTTTTTTTTTGCAAGTGTTATTAGATATAAAAAACAAACTATGAATGGATGCTTGCCAGTTTCTGCAGTACATATTATTGTTAGAAGTCTTCTTTTGAAGTATTCCAACATTTTAAGTCCAGAGTAACTCCCATGGCCTAGGTGGAATTACTCCAGATTTATATACTTACTCACTAACACCCATTAAAAATCAGAATTCAGCCTTCAGAACTTGAGATAAACACTGTGTTTCTGCTTTTGCATCAGTTTCAGCTTAGAGCTTCGATAAATGCCTTTTTGCTTATCAATATATGCTGGGCTTATGCTAAAGAGATGCATCTCTTAATGAACAGAGAAGTGCACTTGCAATTTACCTCTGTGTTGTATTCCACTTCTCCATTCCCCTAGTCGGAAACGCTCCATGCAGTTTTCATTGCACGCTTATCTGTAGCTCACTAGCTAGCAAGTGTCTTGAAACAGCAGTAAGTCAAAAGACCACTGGCAGAACAAAACTGAAAAAGGCCTTTTTCTAAAACATTGTGCAATTTGTAGTACGTGCTTCTCCCTGAGCTATCATTCCAACTTCATTACTCAACTACGTAGCACTTTGTTCAGGTAACATTACGCTGGCAGAGTCATTTCAGCAACATTACGCTTATTAATCTTCAAGAATGTCAGAGCTAAAAATAAAATCCAAACAGCGTGAGAATCTAGGCAGGGTTACGACAGCATTTCTCAAAGGATCAAAATGTCATTACTTTTACTCCTTAGAGGGAATTTCCTTCACAGCCCCTAAATCTTGCAAGAGGAGAGGTCAGACCCAGCCGTACCTGTTTACATCTGTATAGCTAAGCACATTTATAGGGACGACGGCAAGCTTGAAGGACCTTAGCCTGAATTCATCCCACACAACTAAAGCAGGTTTGGGTGAAAATACGTATCGAGGAGATGGCCAGAAAGTCTCCCTTCCTTTTAATCTGCAGAAAAACGATCTTTTAATCAAAATACCACAGAAACCTAAGTCCTTCTATGAGCATTCCTTGACAGCACCACAAACTAGCATCAGTGGCTTACCCAACGCTCATCCATGTTTGTCGTGGGGAAACACCTCTTCCTTTCTAACGGGGACTTAGCCATAGCAAGCCACCCACGCTGCAGGGCCAGACAGGGCTTCTGGGCTTCTCGACACGGTGGTTTCCAGGAGGTAGCCTCCAGCTTTGGGAACAAAGCCGCCCACAGTGACCTGTTTCTAAATTGAGTACTTCAGTTCATTACCTTTGGTAATCCAACTAAATACGCACTTACTTTGGTGTCTTAGTACCTTTGAAATGATCTAAATTCAGAATACTTGGCAGAAGCATGGGTTATCAGAGAGACAGAGGTGGATTTGTTGGTATTTGTAGATATGCACGGATGAGAATCATCAAACACTAAGGAATTAGGAACAGCTTTCTTTCCTGGAAAACAGCAGTGAGTTAAGTCACTTTACTCCTAGAACCTTTTCCTCCTTGTTATATATTTGGAGTTAACTGCTGATTTTGCTAGCTTAGATACATGTTATTTCTCAACTTCCACTAGTGTTTCTGCATGTGACTGGACTGCATTTTCTCCTCTTTATACTAATTTGCTAAATCTCCTTATTAAATTTAAATTAAGGGGCAAAGTCAATGCAAACGACTGGCTACAGTCTTTGTAATTATTTTCTGCTTCATTACTTGATATTCAACATCCACGTGTCAGAGAACATAGTAGAAAAACAGTTTAAATAGATATATAAGCAAGTACTTCACGTGGGCTATAAAACACCATAGGATGAACTTCTGTGTCGTTCAGATAAAAGCATGTGTAAGCATATTAGCATTAAGCAGCTATTTGCAGCAATTAATATAGGAAAAAAACTTTGAAAAAAAAAAACAGATTGCATGGACTGGTTGTGACAAAGCCTCTGAGCAGAATTTCAGATGGAACCACGCTTTGGAGCATGACATGGATCCACGTTCTCAAATACAGGCTGGTTCCATGCCCCTGTGCATTTCTCTGGAAAGTTTGTTATGGAGTTAACTTATTAAAAGACAGGTGACCACGCAGAGCTGAAAGATAGCTGAAAGGTGAAATTTATTTTTTCCTGGCTCAGTGTATTTAGTTTTTGTCTCACTTAGACCACTTCAGTAATGTTGGAATATAAATGTAATGCACAAGTATGAGACTAGACCAAATGCTGATTAATATAAGTGTCTTAGATCCACAGCTTCGTGTATGAGCTAAGCTTGGGTCAGAAATGCCAAGTTAAATAGTGGCACAACTCTTACAAAATAACTTGTGACTTGAACAATCCGTAAGGAATCAATAACAAATTAAAACCAGTCAGAAGCAGTGAACTGAATAAATGAATCATTCTTCCCAAAACAAACCAAATAGTAAAGTTCATTTGTCTATCAGGAAATTAGTGTTGTGTTTTTGAAAGGTGCTAAATTACTTTTTTAAAGATATCATAAAGCTGATACTGAAAAAAAAGCAGTTAAAAGGCCGCCTTCCAAATTGTTTCATTCTTACTTAATAGGTAAAAGTACTATGTATATGTTTACTATTTCATTCTTCAAAAATGGGTAGAAAATCACTTTGTTTCACGTTTGAAAGGTTCACACAGCACAGCTTTCCCAAGAAACCTTCTGGAAAAGGTTCCAAAGGATTTAGGAAAGATTAGAAAATAATGTAATTGTGGATTAACTCTGAAGCAGGAACTGAATCCAGAACACAGCTGGAAAATGGGCAAAAATTAAGATCTTCATTATGCAGTGTGAGCTGGATATTCAGTTAAGATAAGAATCGGGGTTAATTTTGAAATTTTAGTCAATTCCTGGAATTTCTGAGTACAAAATTTTTGTTCAGATTTAAAGGCATACAATATTTGGTTATTCCACATTAAAATGACATTTAACTTATTTTAAATGCATGCGTACTGAGAATGTCAGTAGAAGGAAAAAAAGGAAAGGCTTGTATTAAAGGATTTCGATAGCAAATTATTCCTAATATTCTTTAGCTTCTGTACTAATAAACTGTGCCTTAATTGAGATTAATTGTATTCCCCCTTTGCAAAAATTCTGAATGATACAATTAAAATCATTTTTAGCCATTAAACAACTGTTTGGTTTGCTGACAGAGGTCACGAGAACTCATTCAATGAGCTTGGACGTCCTTTCACGTTATTACACCTACAGAGAAATTAAGCCTGATCCTTAGCTTAGCTCTACCACATCTTACCTGAACTGTTCCAGCCGTGCAGATTTGCACAACCAAAGACGAAGCCCCCAGGGCTCAACCCCTCAGCATAAAATTCAGAAATAGGCTTCATGGCATATACTGCAAGGTGTGCCGTTAAGCAGCTGTTGGCTTTTTCCTCCAACGCTGCACTCCACTTCTTACTACTGCGGAGAAAATGCTAAATGTGTTTACACTAAAGAATTTACCCAGTAGAAAACACTGGCTTTCCACTGCTATTTTTCTTCCCAGAACTGCATCGAATACTTTCTATAAATAATTTTTTCTTCCAATTAACATGTGTTATAAGAGCAGCAGAAAGATCATAAATTACTGTAGCTGCAGGCTTTCCAGTTTAATTTATTACTGAAAAGTCACGAGCGCTGCTTTGCAAATGCCAGCCTGTGAATCTGTAAACCTAGGAAATTATGAAGTAAGCTGGTCGCTTTTCCCTGAGGTCAATTAGAAATGACACCAGCAGCCTTCTCCGTGACCTGGTGAGATTTATAGCTTACCACGTTAGGGCTATGGTTCAGCCAACAGATTAAGATCAGAACAGCACCTGGTAGACTGTCATCAGTTAAGGCAGGCTGGACCCATGGCTCCAGGCTAAAACGTGCGCAGGAAAAGAGGTCATGTCATGTAGCCTTTGTTTCCACCACGGCGAGGCACATGTGTAAGGCACCCTGGGCTAGCACAGGGCTAATATATGGGCATCGGACTGTCCTGCAACAGGAACGAAGGCAGCAAACTGGCAAGGCATTCTTTCTTATCCCATTACTAAAAGTTGCCTCTGAAGATATTCGCCACTTGATGAGGCCTCATGTGATTGCAAATCTTTTTCTTTATTGCTTTTTCTTTGTGCAACCGTTGGCTACAAAAAGCCTCACATCACAAATCCTCACAATTTAGGATAAAAATTTGATCGCTTCACTCTGCTGTCAGTCTCACAAGAAAACAAAACAGGCTGTGTCTTTTCACCACTCATAAATATTTTATAATATTGTAAGAACAATAGCCTACAAGGTTAAAGTTCAGGTCTGTAGTAGTCAACAAGGTCCTTGCAAGACAATGAAAGGGAAAGTTACCCTTTGTTTTATACCAACTTCAGCAACGCGTTGGAAGCTCATGGACTTCCCGTTGTATTCCAGTCACTCGTGCAAGCCGCCCTTCTCGCGGCCCTGATAAAGGGCGTTGGTAGCAGAAGGCTGCTTGGTGTGTCTGAGCCTGGTGGGTGTTTGGATCCATGGCAGGCACTCAACAGGGCCACACAGAAGAGTGCAAAGGTTGGAAAGAGATTGTCATTTTCTCAAGCGAGCACCAAAAGAAATATTTGCTTAGTTCCTTCTCCTGTAGGTAGGCCCAGGTAGGGCAATCAGAGAGTCTGGGTCTCAAACCAACCTCAGCTAGAGGCAAAATACTTTAAGTGAATGCCTGATCTTAAAAATGGGGTAACAGGAGCCACCTGCCTCAGTGCTGCGAGGCTTAATTATCATTCAGAATGCTGTTTATAAGCTGGGTGACTGAAAACTCTGCATAAGTAATTACTTGATATTGTTACTTTTTAGAAGTCAGCACAACAGGTAAATTCTTTGCCTCCAGTTTTTTTTTTTTTTTCTTTCCTATTTTTCACAGTGTTAAATTAAGCCCTCTGAACACCCTAGCAGAGGATTTACTAACTTAAGCCACAGCGTTCTTCATTCTGTTATTCCCTCTTGGTCTAAAAACTCATAGGCAGTAACTCCAGCCATGAGTCTGAACATCAGACTGCATTACGTATCCACCAGATTAAAAGACACCTTGCAACATGCCACATACCCGTAAGAGATGAAGCCCAAACTTCTGTTTGCAGCTTCTGATTTGTGGACGTCCCTTTGAAGCCGACCATTTTGTGGATATGGTTTCTCATTTCCACATCAAACGTTTAGGCTCTCATAATGCCTGGACAGTTAGATTTATTCTGGTAGTTATGTGTGGACAAACAAAAGCAGCAAAACTGGCTTGTTTTGACATTGTTTATATTATAAAATACTACAGGGAAGTTATAGGCTTTCCTATAGGCAAAGTAGATAAAGGTATAGCTGCAACAATGCCTGCAGCATTCATACAGAGTGCCTTTCCCAGCTGATGTCTGATAATATTCCACGAATAACAGGGATAAGCACACAGCATGGTACTTTTCTTGCTGTTCATTCACCTCAGTTGTGAGCATCAAGCTTCCATTTCCTATCTTTACAACAAACTGTTCAATATGGACTTAAACTACATTTAGAATATTACTTTTTCCTTAATTTTTGATGTTCCTCACTTTGTATTAAATCTCTCCACAGTAACCACAGTCATGATGAAACTGAAATGTTTTAAAATGTTTCAAGCTGTTACTTCTACGTCTTCCATGAGATCGGAGAAGGAATGAAGTCAAATAGCTCTCCTCCTGCAGCAGCTTTTTCCCAAGTGATAGAGTCCAGAGACCAGCTTGTTGGCATTTGTTATTATAATCAACTTTCCATAGCTTTTACCAAGGCATAATCCTTAGTATATGTTTAACCAGTGCAGATAGATTTTCAAGTCTTAGAGCATAAAACAAGTGCATAGGGTGTTATGCATCATCAAGAACGCAGTGGATAATGTTCAGTTATCCACTTCTTTTCTACTCCAATTCCATCCCCTTGGATGCTCTCAACTCTTTTTTGAATGACCCCAGTGTTTTAGTCTTAATAACCTTCACAGCAGTCCATTCCAAACATTTATTACTCCTGGGTTAAAAAGTATTGCTCAGCTACATCTGTTCTTAATTTGCTTTTGTAAAAGTTTCCTTTTTTTTTTTNTTTTAATGCAGTATTTTCAATGGAAGAAATATACCTAAAAGCTCAACTTAGTGAAAAAATCACACAGGCCAATGCATGTAAAAGTGTGTGGCAAGCATGCCTTTTGTCAGAAAGCCTAATTAATGGGCATTGGCTGATATCAAGAGCTTGTGGGCTTTCTTGCCAGAGAAGCGCCTGTCATTTCTGTGGCTGTCCTTCACTAAGAAGTTGAAATATACACACATAAAGGAAAAGGTTCATGCTGGGAATCCTACGGTTTCTCTTATTTAAGTACGCGAAGCACCAGATATCTTGGAGACGTTCAGCTCTTTTCCCTTGCGTACATACCATAGACAGCATGTGGCAGACAGCTCTGGTACTGCAAAGATACAAGGGTAGGTAGGGATCCTGCAGCTTCAAGCACCGGGACTTCGGGTAGCTCCGCAGACCATAAGTAACACCGGGGAATCTGATGAAAATTAAAGTCTCTGAAGGTGTACTAATAATGCTATCCTGCGCTGGGATAGCACAGGCTGTGATTCATATACAGCCAGCTTTGCACCTACTTGCTCAGGCTGTTTTAATGCAGGAGCTGAGCTCATTGCTGTACCGGGGACTGGAGAAGTCTCTGACCAGCTCAAGGAGCCACCTTGGCACTCCTTTGCTCATGGAGCACCTGGAATTAGTTGGTTTTTTTTCAGCATTGGCAGGGCTGTGCCATGATAACACATGGGCATCGTCACACCCTGACAGATGCTGCAAGTTACCTGAATTGGTCCTATCATAGGCCACCCTGTATAAGCTTTAATACAAGGAGATGGAAAATCCCAAACAAAAACAAAGTTCCTGCTAAGGAACCAAGCAATCCCAAGAAAAGAGTTGCATGCACACATTTTCTATCTCATTTCCCACACCACGATTAAAAATGGCTCCTGCTTTCCTCTGACCTGCTGTAAAAGAGTGTTATTCAACGCTTCATGGAGCAAAAAAGACTCCCTGCCCACCGAGAAGGAACTTTATGAAAGCTCACATCAATCGACGGCAGCAGCAGCAAAGCAAACCGTGCTCCATCTTGCTTCAGTGCCCTTCTGGCACTGCTCTGATTGCAGCACAGACAGTAAACAGTAGTGTGTTTGTGTGCAAATAGCATTCTCCTGAATGATGGCTGCACCTGTGTAAACTGACATCAGTATCTTTTTCTAAAATTCAGTTTATTTAAGGAGTTCACAAGAGACACCTGTTCCATGCACAGGCACAAATGACATCCAGTGATCTGAAAAATAGTACGGGGGGCAGGGAGGAGGGCAAAAGCTGCTTGAAGGGCTCTATATGCAGGCATGTTTATATCTCCTGGGCCTATACCAGGCAGCTGCTGTTGCTTTAATTGCTGATCCTCCTGGTCTATGCTGGTATTTGCAAAATAAAATACAACTACACTGATTATTAAATACTGGAGTGGTAAAACGAATGCCTAGAGAACTACCTGGGAGGACTGAAGAGGAGGACTGGAACAAACAGCGAACATAAAGACAGACAAAGCCTGAGCCAGACGGCTCACACAGGAGCTGCTATCGCAGATTTTCCAGTGTTTCCCACTTCACTCAGTGGCCACACTCTGTTCTTTCCTATGTCCTTTTACAGCTGGCAAACTACCTGGGCTTTTGGTTGCCTTTTGTTTTTTTTTATCCCTTTCCTTTTATTTATTTATTTATTTTTTTTGAGAAAGGGCACACAAAACTGAACGTTTGGTCTCAATAGCAGTCACGACTGTTCTCTGAGGACACTGCCACCACCAGGACACCTGTCTCAGATAAAATAAAGTAGGGAAAGACTACTACTACTTTTCAGGGAATGCATACACAGAAGCTGCTTACTTCCCATTTGATTGAAAGCATTTTAAAGCAACATTGATATTCACAATTGCTAGCCACCTGCTTTGTTTTGTTTTACCTAAGTAATAGTTTGGGAAGTGTTAGAAACGTCTTTTTTTCAAACTCATTGTTAAGATCTCAGTTGTCAAATGCAGTAGACTGAAAATGACATGAGTAGGGATAATTATCTATCAGATACTGGGTGGAAAAAAGAGAAAATTTCTGCATTCACTAACACGTGACAGACTATCAGGCAGAGATTCTCCATGCCCTATTACCCACCCTACCCAGACATGGAGCAGTAGGCATCGGGTCTGAACCCCAAGTGAAATGCAATACTTTTTAATAGAGGATTAATGAGACAAGATGACTTACAGAAATCCAATCTGCTAGTACCAAAACTGGGGGGAAAAAAAGCTGGAAAGACAAGGTCTTTTGAGGAAGGTCAGGTGGGAAGGACAAAGACTTCCAGATGAGTATGGTGAACTGTGAGGAATTAACTCCCACCTCTCGAGAGCTGCTGGCTAAGAGACAGAGACCACAGCTGCAGGAGCTGAGTGACCCAGCAGTTGAGAAACAGAAAGAACTCAGGCAGATGTTCAGAAGCGCTATGGCAGGAAAATTAGGTAAAAGTGAAACATGGCAAGGTGGAACTAGACAACAAAATGTGTTTAAAAGGAGGAAATCAATCATTTTGGTGTCACAATTTTGAAAATTAATAGAACACACACAAAGCAGCGGTTTGAGTAACAGCATACAGTGTCTAGCCTTTATAATACGTCTGTCAGAACAGCTAAATCCAGAGGAAAAAATGGATTTGTGCCTTTAGACAAAAACTGCCTTCCTGCCAAAAGAACCGCCTTGTTCTTTTCAGTGAAATAACTACGTAAATCAGCTTTGTACCGTAACAGGACTACGCATTGCCGGAACACTGAAACCTTCTTGCCTCGTTCCTCTATCAATAAATATCACATCTCATGTCAACACTTTACTTTTCAAAAAGTAAGGTAGACTGTCTCCATGTGAAGTAGGCAAAATGCAACAAGACATCCAGAAGCTTATTTTAAAGATTATCAAATGTATCCATATTTGTCAAAAACACACAAGACCTCACACTTCATTCACTGTCTATGTCCCTTCTTTGGTGATAACGAGCACGTCCTGGAGCAAAACATCACTAATGTTTGAACACTGAATTTTACTTAAATGGAATTGGAATGCTTTCATTTTACAAGTCATTCTGCCCATTGTACTGGATTAACAACTCACATCCTCTTGAGGTTTCAGTTTTGAGGGTTTTTTTTTGAGGTTTTTCTGAGAAGAGTCTCCTCCTGCCGCAGTCAGGGATTTATACGTGGTGGGGGGATCCCTCTGAGCCCTCTCTTTCCATCCTGACCAGGCCCAGATCCCTCAGACCCTCCTCATACAACAGATGCTGCAATCCCTTCACCACTTCTGCCACCTTTCAGTGCATTCCCTCAGGTATACCCACATCTCTCTTGCACCGGGGAGCCCAGAACTGGGCCCAGCACCCCAGATGTGTCTCACCAGTGCCGAGTCGATGGGAAGTTAGCAGCGATGCACTTCAGAACCCCCTAGGACTGCTTGCACCCTGTTACACTGTCCGTTCTGCAGATGTGGGGGTGACTAAAGTCCCCCGAGGGCCAGGACCCGGGGAAGCGAGGCTTTTTCTCTGCAGCCCTCCAGCCCCGTGACCTGCCCCACCACATCTCTGTGATGCCCAGGAGATCACAGCCTTGCATGCAGACTCCTACGAGAACCAGTTAACGCTTTCTGAATGGAAGCCCAAAGCTGCCAAATGAGTATTGTATTGAATTAGCTGAAAACAAACATCCCAGAAGGCATACTTTTCAGCACTAGTTCCTTAATTAGCTTTTGCCAACATAATTTTCTGATAGAACTCCAGAAGATTTTTTTTTTCCTTGACAGTTATCTATGGCCATAAAAATACAACAAAATACAGCAGAAAGGCAATCGTTCCTTATGAAAAGTAAGTCCTCATAATTTGTCTATAGGTCTGTGCCCCAACATCACTGAACTACGCTACCATCACGCTGTATAAAGTGAGAACCCAGAAGCAACAATTAATTCACAACTGATGTATTAGCAACGAGATTACAACATGAAAAAAGACCAGGCAAATTAACTGCTTTTTAACTGGGACACACGTTCATGATAACACAGCTCCCTTTGCAAGGATTCAGCTTGCTATAGATGCTCATAGAATCTGAAGACAAACTTCCTTTCCTTTGTCGTGTGCCAAAGACAAGGCTTTGACATTTTTGCAGTGATTTATTTTTCTTAAACATGCAGAATTGCCCAAGTAAAGTACAGTTCCACAGAAAGAGACCATCTCCCTCTTGAGGATATTTTAATTATTTGAGACGACAGCCTGAAGAACACCACGATTCTTAGAGCTCGTCTTAGTGCTTCACATACAAAGTCTTTTGTGCCTTGTCAATTTTAGCACAGTTTATTGGGAAGTTCAATCTAACCCAGATGTTTGCTGACAGAAATTTTACAGGTGATGACAAGATTCCATTAACTCAATGCGCATGATTTTAGTTAATGTGTGTTTCTGAGAAATCTCATTCCATGCTCCTGGCCCTGTATGCTGTTATACTGCTGTGAGAAACCTCTTGACTGAGGCAAAAGACAAAAACAATGTTTGCGTGAGTTACATTTATCTACTTACCATATATTTCGTCTCAAAGTGTCAAACAGACATGTTATATGACGGTTTGTGAAATAAATTGCTAGTCTGACAGCCAGACTAGAAATAAGAGTATTTACATGCTTAAAGATGCAGACTTCAACAGCTGGTGGGATTTACAAAACCACTTAAGCAAGTCAGATTCCTCAGTTATTGAAAGCTGCTCACTCCTGTTGGACCTGCACACATTTCACGCGAAGCACAACCTCCTTCTCCAGTGCTTGGGAAAAAGAGCTAGAGGTTGAGTGGGCAAAGACTTTGCACTATCGCCTTATTCTTAGAGAAGGTTCCTCCAGATTAGAGTGGAGGCTGGGTCAAATTGAAAAACAGAAAACACTGAATGTCTCCCGTGGGTACCTGAAGATTTTTCTTCTTTAGAGTTGCCAGTCCAGCCCCTTTCATGGGCATTAAATTTAACAGACATTTACATTGATAAAATTTCTCTGCTATTTTAGCAGATGCAGTTTAGCTTTAGAGTGTGTGTGTGTGATGGTTTCGTTTTCCATTTGATTTCTGACTTGAATATTCAGGCTGAACAGTAGCAACCTGTCCATATGGGAATCCTTTACCTGGGGCTGGACCAGCCTCCATGTACGTGCTCTGTTCAAGGCTTTGGGCTGCGAGGGGCATGCAGAACTTCTGAAAACAAAAGGTTCTCTTATTATCTCAATTTGACTTGATAAATCAAAAACGTATATCATTATACTTTCATGAACTACCGTGGGCTATTTTTGTCAAACACAAGGAAGATATGCCTGATTTCAAAAACAATACAGCCACTTCTCTTGCAGAATACATATTTTCTTCCACTGTATGTTCCTGTTCCTCATCCTCCTCCCCAGTCCTCTGAAATTTCCTTATCACTGCAATGAGATATGACAACTTACACATTATGATCGAGTAAAGACACTTTGATTGTTTATGGCACAAGACCAGGCAACTACTAAGGCAAGTCATTATTAGACTGCAACACACAGCAATGCAAGTTGCATTGCTGAAATGGATGATGGAAATGAACACAGGAAAATGAAAACAGAAGCACTAATTTAAAACTGTCTTTTAAACCAGCTAGGAATTCTCACTGTGTCTTGGAACACTTAAGCACATGGATGATGGCGCAGAAGAGACATTGGGAAACAACATTTTTATAAAATAATTTTTGTTGTTGGCCCCTTTAAAATGTACAGTCTTTGTCAACTACACACTCACAAAAAAAAGCAGAAAATTCAGGTTCTGGTGAATGTAAATCTGATATTTAAAGCGATCACTAGAGCACACCTGATTAATGCTTTAGGTTTAACCGTCACTGAGAATTTCCTTGATTTAACACTATTTTATTACTATTTATTTTGTATTTCATTATATTATCTCATGGGTGCAACAATGTAAGACATTTTCTGGACCATTATTCTTTCACATAAAGAGAGAAGTTCTTCAATGTACACTATCTCAGAGAAACAGATTCCCTCATAACTAACATTTCCACAACCCCATAAATTACATGGATGGTATGAAGAAATGGTTTCATATGCACAGAAAAGGTCAAACAAATAACTTGCTCTCAGCCTAAGCCCTCTTACCTCCAGTCACTGCAAATTCAAAGTTGAGGGAAAACACTCGGATGAAGAAGAAACCCTAACTTTTATCCTTGATTTATGTCTGATGACATGCGTAGGTTTTTTTAAGCCCCAGTTTTGATGGCCATGTGACCAAGGAAATCTGGGCAACCAGCACTCATCTGACCTTCTTCCAAACTACGTGGAGTGTAGAGTTTTTTATGACATAAAAACTAGAATACTCACTGAAGTCCCTGGTTTCAGAATTGTGTATTTAATAAAACAAAATTTATATATATATCTATATCAAATGTTGTGAAGTTTCTCAATAAAATCATAAGAACTGGAAGCCCTGAGTCATGAGCTGGAATCTAATTTTCTGTGCTAAATGGAATACAGAAATTAGGGGCTCTGAGACATGAGTATATGCTATCTGAACCGCTCAATGATAACACAACATTCGAGTATTAATTGTGTGTGAGACCACTGTTCCCCAAACTTAAACTTTCTGTGCATAAAGACACCTTAACAGTACAAACATAAGGAGAAAAAGGAATAGGAAGCAACAAATGACACGTGATTGTGGACAAATACAGATGATGCATCTCCATCCTTTCACGATCCTTAACTTTTGGTAGGAATTCTTCCCCATCCTCTAATTCCATTATTCCAAGGAAAGACAAGGAGGTAAAGAAGTGAAATTTAAAAAGAGATTAGAGGAATGTTCAGAATTGATTTCACAGTCACATTTTACCTTAAGCCAAAACAGACATTAGTTTTCAATGAACGCATTTGAGCCACTTATATATATATATTTATTTATAGCTGTATGTAGCAACTTCTGTTGCTGTTTTTTGTACACACTGCCCTGCTCCTCTCACTTCTTTCTCCAGCACTTTCTGAAATAAGGAAAAAAAATACCTTGCTTTGTTCTTAAAAGGCTGAACAAAGTTTTGGATGGATGACGTTTCAATCAAAATACATTTCTGAATATGTGCAGATGACTTTTGGGATCTAACTGTTGAGAATACAGGCACACAACATGCAAGAATTCACTTGGTAAGGGATCCTTCATCTATCCATTAACAATTTTGCACCTCTTAAGCAGTAAACATAGCGGTCATTTCACAATTCATAACTCACTATGGCTGCCCCATTTAAATTAAATATATCCCCAAATCCTGCCTCAGGAAATAAGTTGCTAGTTCAGTTAGTTTCTGAACAGCTTAAGTATATCATTAGTATGAAAATGATCCCTTTTTATGAGGTGCCGTTATTTCATAGGATATACTTAATGTTTAGGAATGTGTACATCATATACTGAAATTATGTACAACATATAATGAAGCACATATAAAATTGCAGTAGCACTAGGAGAACCACTGCAGTTAAAACTCTGACAGGCTCTCCTTTATAAACTTATAGTTCAGTAATAAAGAATTCCAAAATAAGATCTTTAAAAAAAAAATTTGGAGTATTTGTGGGCTGCAACTTGTTTTCTTCATACAGCAGCAAAGAAATAAAAATGCAAACAAAATATCTGTCCTTATTCTGTGGTAATTTTCTTGCTGGATGGCTAAACAAAGTGCTTTGAAAATTACAAAGTTTACGGTTCCTGGGCATGAAAAAAAAATATATATATATAGATACAAAGGTCTTTACCATCTGTCAAAAATAGAAGCTGCTTGTTGCTGCGCTTCCTTGAAAGAAGGCCTTGTAGGGAACTGTAGCTATAATTCCCCGTTATTTCAAAATAAAACGTCTCCACTTTTCATTAGTTCCGTAGAGATAAGCAATTTCATCTACAAAAAGCATGTCTATGAATATGCTTACATCATAGCTTTGGTGGCACATGTGCATATTTCATGAATTGTAATCATTTCTAAATTTATATTTTAATGAGCGCAAGCAAGATGCTAAATAGATAATATCAGGTGGTGAAAGACAAAAAATGCTTAGAAGCTGCCTGCATAAAAAAATCACTGACTACCTTGGAATAACGATAGACAATTTTCTTGGGAAAGGTTAGGGAAGAATAACTGCAAAGCAGATTTTTGTGCAATGACTTATTAAAGTCACTCTGTTAAATGCATTTGCACCCAAAACATATAACTTGAAAAAGACGTCTGCACACGTGATGTCAAAACCAAGACCATTTATGCTGTAGTACATTGGAGAAATTGTTCCTGCCTACGTAAGGATTGCCCCCACAGTGCTTCCAGGGTCAGCAATTTGCATGCAATTTGCATCAGACCTCAACAATGCCTCTGGGAAAAAAGGGACTGCTTTCTCTGTATCTTCTGATGAAGTTCTACACTCAAACTATTTTCTCCAAGTTACATTTTCAAGTTTAGATCACCTCCAAGAGCCGAAGGGATCTTACGCTGTCCTGTTTCAGACAACAACGCTGCTGTTAAGTTTATAGGAAACTGTTTGCTTCATTGAAGCGGGCATTTCATTAACGAACTCCAAGGCTGTGTGTCATCCTTCAGTAGGAAGTTAGGCAGCAGAAACGTGTTCCACTTGTTCATATCTTTTTCAGGAAGCAAATTTTATGTCCTTTACTCAGCCAGAAATCAGCCATCGCGGCCAAAGGCAGTTTTAAGGCCCTCAATTAAGAAACCTCTTAAAGTCCAAGCGTGTACACAAAAGCAAGTGCATGCTTAAATATTTTGCTGAATCAGCTATGCGGAGAGAAGCAGGCTACCCTGAACTTACACAGGGAGAGTTTTCTTAAAAGCAAGCTCTATATGGTTCATTTTCTCCAGAAGTTTTCCCAAAATATTACTAAAATCTACCCCTATGAAGTACAAAGGGAAATATGTAATACACCTGCAATTAAAAAGAGGACACTGCAGTGACCTACAGGTCTCTTAAAAATCGGTGGAGGGAAGGAGCCTTGTATATTCTAAACCACTAAATCATTTTCAGAAAAAATATTTTTCAAAATTAGAAATGTTATCGCTCTTTCTCATCAACAATCCTAATCTTAATAATTCATTCATTCTCACAAAGTCTTCCATAACAGAATCTCCTAATCTCCAAACACAAATTCCCACTTGTCTTGCCTGTTTATAAGCTAAATTTCAGAGTAACTGGGAATTGCTAGATAAATTACTATATGCTCAGTTTTATATCAGGTTACACTGGACTGTGAAGTTGCTTACAAGATTCAGATTTCCAGAATCTAATACTGGAAATCAGGGTTTTGTTCCAACTGTTTCTCTTTTGATTATAATACTTACACAGCACTCACCAGTGGACAAAACCAAGCTGCCTTTAACATTCTCCACAGCTTTTGCAAGCAGAAAAAAGCTCATTTCTCATGCTATAAAAGGGAAAAAATGCCTACGTTAAACCAGTTCTAGCTAACTGAAGAGGAGATCCTGGAAACAGTTAGTCTTAAGCAATCATCTTGATGGTATTACCTACAAATTCAGCCAAGTTTCAAAGAGGGTAAGAAACCAGAGAGACCAACAGGTAATTCTCTTTCTAAAACTCTTAGTATTACAGATATTCTTGCAAGTTACATCACTGGTGACTTTCAGCCCTTAAATGCACACGCAGGCTGTATTTCACAAGAACAAGTCCATACCCTGTGCCAGAATATGAAGCAAAGAATTCTAAAAAAGCGACTGTGGACAGGCTGAAAATATAGCCAAAAAATGTCAGGGAAAAACACAGCACAAATCAAAACATGCCTTGGATACCAACACGTCAACAACGCCTCAGAAGTTTGCATCTGATACCACCCTACAAATATAAAAATAGGTCTAGTATTTCACGATGAAAATTAATGCAACAAAAACTCAAACAACACTAATGCAACAATGCAAAACAGTTGTATGCTCTACAATTTTAAGACAAACTCGTTTTCCATTTTCTGGCTACTAGACAAAGCTATTTCTGCATCCTAATGTAAAACCCAATACCCTATCATAAAATTTTTCCTGCTCTTTTTGGTTGTGGTCTACAAAGCGCCCTGGAAAAGCACCAAAAGCAATGTTTGCCCTCATTGCTGTACTTGGGTACGTTGCGCACTCTGCAATTATTTAGATGGTTTCAAAAAAAGGAGCGAGAAAGAGCAACTGTGAAATGCATTGTGCAACCGCAGATGACTTCATGTTAACCCCTGTTACTGGGTTCCACCCTCGGGTCAAATGCCTATGAGTCAGTGTCTAGCACAGATGAATGATGTCATCCTCACACCACCTCTTTAGCAAGAAAATGTGGTGGAGCCTTTCATTGTCTGCTCTTAAGAGACCCTGGTTACTAAATGAAGTCCCCAAGATAAAAAAGAATGTGCCTGAGCCTAAAAAAACAGGAAATGAGCACATCACTCCAGCACCTTTGAAATATGTTCGAAGAAAAAGATGGTGATGGATCATATACAGCAAAAATGACCAACAGGAAGCATGTGTTAAAAGTCTAAAAAAGATTTGCATGCCCTGTCCCCCAAAAGGCAACCTACAAGGGCAATCAAGTCTCTCACATATCCATTCGAATAGAGGCAAACAACATAAAATGAAATAACGTGGAGCAACAGATGCGATTTCTCTTTCAGGTGCCCAAGTGATGATAGATCAGATATGTAAGGAATGACTTGTGTTCAGTGCAACCTGAATACAGTGCGTCTGTGTGGATTTAAGGACTCAGCTCCATATTGTTCTTATGCACTGCAATGTGCAAATAATCATCTTGATTGCAGTACAGTTCTTTGGTCAAAACACTGAGAAGAGCATCTTTAGATGCAGTTGCAACTGAAGCTGTAAACTAATTAATCACTTTTTAAACACAGGAAAGTATGGAAGACAGGATACAGTAAAGTGCTCTCCGGGATGAAGAAAACGTAAAATGACTCTGACTCTGAGAATACTTAAGGCGGTATTAGGTGGAACTTGATGAGACGATGTTCTACAGTGCGCTCCTGGTTATGAAAGCTCCTCTGTATAAGGATGACACAACAAATTTTTGCAGGAATGGAGATCTGGTAGAAGGACATCCTTATCTCCTTGGCTCCAAAAGTGTAGTTTCACAAGAGAAGGAGGAAGATGCACAAAATAAAAGCATGACAGGGAGCCTTCATGTCATGACTATATAGAGCCTGAGTCAGACTACATGAGACTTCAGAAGTACAGATTTTACAGGGGTCTTATCCAAGGTGACAGGGGATCACATCCAAGATGATCACAGGGGTCACAGCCAAGGTGATCCAGCTGCTTACAGAAAGAAACAGCAGCAGCTACTGCTTTCTGTAAAGCTGTGATAGCAGGACAGGAAGGTTTTTTTGTTTTTTTTTTAATTTGAAATGCAAAAATCTATATTACTTCCAAAAAGTGCTCTTAAATACTGTTATAGTTTATATAGGTACTGACAGACTGAAATGTCACTGTGAGGCTTTAGCAATCACTAATTGGGATCATTGGCTAGGGATACTGTTGGTATGCTTGCTCTCTCTGCCAGAAGAAATATCTTGTCTTCTTTTACTGTATGTTCTGTTTTCTGAAGACAAACAAACATTAAGCCAGACTAACAATCAAACCATCTTCCAGAGGAATTCCAGTAGGAGTGGAATACTTCTAACTAGGAATATGAAGTATCTAATTCCATTTCTATTTGACAACGTTGGCAGCTAATAAATTCAAATACATACGTAGATAAATGTCCACCCTTATTTACATTTTCTTTTCTTTTTTGTCCAGCTGCCATTTTTTGGCATATAGGAAACAATCCTCCTCTTTTGAGTTAGATTCCACTGTAACAATGTCCTTTTTCGGTAGCCTTCTCTCTCACCCTACACCCACAAATCGTAATACAAAGCTACTCAAAAATCAATCTACACTTGAGGAAACACAAGTCTGTTGTCTTTGCTTTTTTCCCCCACTCTTGTCTCTATTCATACTATGTTTTTCCCTCTCAAAAACACAATCAATTGTTTCAAAGGAGAAAATCCATGCAATTTGCCTGGATTTGAAGCTTTTCCTTCCCATAGGCATCACAATTCTTATCCTTTGTTTTCCCATCCACCTTCAGTAGGGCTGTGGCTATATAGTCTCTACATCCACAGCTCCTGCAGTTGGCTACAGCCTGTCACTTTGATCCTATGTCTGAATTTCAGTCTTCCATGCTATGCTGACAGCCTTCCCTCATCCTTCCGACTGATCAGCATTTAAGCTAGACCCTAATTTTCTCATTCCTTGAGCTCACTGCCCTCCATATGCCTTGCTAGCTACCAGAATGTCTCATGAATCCTTCTCCAAACTGAAGACTTCTTCCAGTCCATAAAGATAATTTCCCTCCTCCTCTCTGCAGAGCCTGCTACAAAAGATAAGCTCTACTAATAAACAGAGAAAGGCTACTTAGACCCAGGTTCACTTTAAAAATGAGCTGAACATAGCTCAGCTTCCATAGCACAGAAAGTAGACCCTGATGAACCCTCAGGAGCCTGGCATGTGTGTTGTATGTAAAGATAAAGACGACTATTGCGGCAGCTGAACCACATTATTGGCATTTTAAAGTGACTAGTATTAGACAAAAGACACTGAGGTTACACACTGCAAATTATTGCTCTAGTCTAAATAACTTGGACCATTTACTTTTCAGTATGTATTTTGACATGGCAGCAAGAATCATCTTTCCTCCCTCCAGTGGTGCACCTCTGCATAAAGACAAGATCAACACAGGATTAAGTGCACGGGCTACTTAAGATGGAATTGTGTACTCATGTCTAATCTTAGTGTGCACAAATTCTTTACTAATGAAAATGACACCACTGTCAATAACACCTCTTTTGTTCGTGTATCAGTTCACACAAGTGTGTTGACAAAGCAAAATGTAGTTGTTCTGGATTTGGCTTTAAAAGATTGTTAATAATTCATTATGTGTAATCAAATGAATATCACTTTAGTTCAAATAGAAGAGATCTCTGTTTCCAGAACTAAATGACAAGATCTGAGGTAGCAGGGTTTAGGTGTAGGTACTGCATCATCCATGTGGTGATTTTAATTTTGTCTTTCTCCTCGAGTCTATTGATAGATTCTTGAAAATCAGCTTTGCTAAGCTACAATCATCAACATCCTGTCTGAGGAAGGAGGGGTTTCAGCCTTGCTTCTTTATTCTTAAATTGAAGCAGCATGAACACAGCATGATAATAAACTCTGTTCAGGCATTCAGTGCCCAAGTATTCCCTTAATCTGCAAACTCTTCAGAGCACAGGCTATTTCACTACTCAAAACAGCAGAACAGCAATATAAAGTTACTGTATGTTACAAGCTTGCAACTGTTAGGCTTCCAGGATCAAATAGTAACTTCTGAGAAGAGCAGATGCTCTAGGTTGTGGTTTTTTGAGGCAGAGTAAACGTGATCTTCTCAGATGATTTTGGTATCGGTAAGAAATCTGGTGCACCGGGTGCTCCTACCCCTGGCAACAGTTTGAAGCAATGAAATGGAGCTTGTGCAGTCTAGCTCAAGAAGAAGGTTGTCCCTGTGATGTCTCAGAATTGCAAAGTACAGCTAATAGTTCTATCATTCCACATTTATTATTATTTTTTTTTTAGTGTTAACTTCAGAATGACAGTCAGGCTGAAAAATTCCACTTGCTTTTTTCTGCACTTGGTATAGACCTGAACTATTCAAGCACTGAAAATGTTAATGTACACTTTCAACATAATAGGAAGCCAGAAACTGTAATGCTGGTTTAGAGGCAGACAGGGATGTATAAATAAGACTATTGTTTCTAAGGAGCAAAGCTTAAATATTGTTGTATGGTAGTTAAAGTAGAGTATAATAGTCTATTGTTTCTATGAATAGGTTCTCGCAAGCACCAATCAACACCTTATCGGTACCATTAATCACTAGGATATCTTCTCCAAGATCAAACAAACGCTTCTGGAGAGTTCAAACTTTGACTTCAGAAAAGTTTCGGGGTAATAACAGATTAGATTTAAACATCGGCAACTATATCCTCATACAATGAATCTTATTTTAGTGATTAAACCTTTTCAAATGGCTTTGTGTAACGTTTAGAAAGATTTTCTCACAGTAAAGTGTGAAGAAAAAAATAATCCGGCAATCAAAAGTCCACGTTAGCCAAAGTATCTTTGGTTCTGCTCTTAATGTCAGGTATATGGAACCATAATTCCATTTCTGTAAGATAAGATTTGTAGACTTGCTTTGATTAACTGTATCAGCAGCTTACAATATTGTTTTATCAATATACTTAGTTATTTCCTGTTACTGTATTTGTAAATGTTTTAATCTTTTCTTATTGTTAGCAATGAACGGGCTTTTAGTCTTAGAAAGAGGAATGTAATTCTGGACCAAGCTAGCCTGCAGGTCAGCCAGGGCCAGATGCTTCAAAGAAAGAAATCCTATTTCCAGCCAGTTTTGACAGAACATTTCCCAAGAGCTAGTGTACTCTGAGGCTCAACAGTTGCCTGCAGATTGGTATTCCTTAGAGCATGAGTGTTTATACTCTTTTTTTTTGTTGTTAATATTGATTCCAATATTCTGTTCTTTCTATTGATATATATTTCTCGTACAGTCAAATGCTCTCCTCAGATGCCACAGTCATCCATTCTCCTAAAAGTACCAGTTAACCTCTACACAATGCAAAACTTGATGATATATTCAAACTTGTTGCATGTTACAGTTTCTGTAACCTCCACTCAAAAATTCTCTACTTTAATTTTTCCCACTTATTTATGTCCTGTTATTGGACTTTGATTTTTCTGTTAGAGGAACACTGATGTAATACTGTTTCCAACTACATTTTTTTCTGTAGATCTGAATGGCATTACATGAGGGTCAATGCCAAGTACTTCCAAAAAGTTATATATAATAATTTTGTTCCTCTGTCTTTTCATTATTCACCGCTTAGGATCTTTTGTACCTTGAATGCAATACAAATTTAATAGGAACGAATAATTCTGTAATGGTAAGGATTGCATCAGTTTTCCTGAGATAGAATAGCTGCTCCTGAACTAGTCCACTCTTCCTGTTTCTTTTTATTCATCGCAGACAAAATAATGTCTTTTCCAACAGGCAAAGGGACATTTCCCACTGCTAGCTTCAGTACTGTCCTGGAGGCTACTGGTGGCTGACACTGATTACAAAGCGGTCCAGCTCTGCTCCCACACTGCACTACAAGTGTCTCACCTCATGTAAAAGATTCCAACTGCCCTGGCCAGTCATCAGAGCCCCTTGAAGAATAAGCGTCACAGCAGGACAGGGCACAGATTCACAGAATCAGAGAAAAGGTTGCCTGCCCACACAGCTCTGCTCAGCTCCCAGGCAGAAGCAAGGGGCTAACCCAAAGAGTGCACTGGTGCAGCTTCCTCATCTCAAGCCAACTTTTGCAGAAGTCTGAATGCAGGCTTTAGTTCTCCAATCTTGCATGAAAAGCGGAAAATCCAAGTAATTATTTCCAAACATAATTCCAAGGACATTTTTCAAACTGCTGCAAGACAATGAAGATGACTGCAAGCTCCATTTTACTGCGATAAAATCTAGATACCCCAATTCCCCTGGCTTTTGTTTTTGGAGAGTTTCTCTACACCAGTAACCCCCAAGTAACAGCCCCCCTCCTTTGTTTCAAATGGATGAGGACAAATCTTTGGATACGGTAAGACGATTGCATTTAAACACGAACATAGCGCAAGGACAGCCTGCGCTGCTGTACTTCCTTACTGCAGCCTGCTTCCCCGGACAGGGGCTCTGAATATCCGAAACACAGGCACCAGGCAAAGAAATAATGTGCTGCATCTGTGCCAGCCTTCAGAGCTCTCCCCAAACCCACCGCACAGCTTGCTGCTGGGCACAAGCAATAGGCAACCCTGGAGCAGAAACCTCAACAACTTTTCTGAACTAGTAAACGAAAATTAGAGAAGGGTATCACCTAATTTCAGGGAAGGTGAAGACCATAAGGTCTAATTCTTATTTATTACTGTGAAAGAAAACCCACAACCCCATGTTATCTTTTTGTGTCAGAGAGTACCTGGAGGTCAACTGCACAAAAAATTACTTAGCCTTCTTTCAGAAATACAGAAGTATCTTTCCTGAGATAACAGTAGCCAAATCCCCTCAATAAATATCTTAGCCCATCCACCTGTAGCAACGGAATGTAGGATTGTTTGCAGTTCCCCATTCTTTCCCACGGGAGTGAAATAATTTGAGATACTCTTGAAGACAACAGCTATAAGGCAGGGAAGAAGAAACTTTCTGTTAGAGAATAGCTGATATAGGACTTCATTTCTGCAGTGTGCCCTGGGTGCTTCTTTGCATGATCTAACAGCTGAGATGATGCAAGTAGGAACAAACATTTTTATGTAACTGAAGGACAAGCTTCTTAAATGGTTTTGTGCTCCTATTCAAATTAGCAAGCAGCTCGTCAGCTCGCCAGCTCGCAGCGAAACCGACTCCTCGGGGTATAGTAGGCTGACCAGGACTGTACTCCCCTCGGAGCACTTACTGAAAGGGCTGTTTTGGGAAGTCTTGGTGCTTGGTCCAGTTATTTCCTCAAGAGAGCCAGCTTTTTTCAGTTTTATCAGCCTGACCACGCATATTGTGGGCATGAAAAATAAGCAGCATTTTCTGATCTGCTATTCACACTGATCACAATGGAAAAAAAGAGAGGGCGAGTTGCTCAGAAAAAAATGACACAAGCATCAAGTAGACATTGCATGGAAACACCAAAAAGACATAAATAACACTGCTTTTGTTGCCAGTTGTTTCTGCTAATGAAAAGATTATAAAGTGATGGCCTGTAACCAACAGGAGGCAAGCTCTGTTTGACAAATCTTAAGGCTAAGCTGTCATACTAGAGAGAAAAATAAAAGTGTGGAAATGAAGTATTCTGTACAAGAAAAGATCCTATTAGGGATCAACTGATCCCCTACTAGGGATCAGTTTCTGCCTCTGATTTTGGCTAATAGAAGGAACTGCTAAGCAGGACACAACTATTTCCTTAGAAGTTGCTTTAAACTTTGGAAGCTCTCTAAAATTAACAAAAGAAAACAAAAAAAAGAAAGAAGCCCTCTCCTTCCCACACTCACACTTCACAAGAGGGCCTCCAGCCCCAGCTCCAGCAGATTCTTACTGATCTTCCTTTCGTGCCTGAGAAAACAGGGTGAGGTGAACACCCTTCTAGCCTTCCAGCTAGAATTTGCCCAGGATCCCCTTGAGCATCCACCACACAAGACACGGTGAGCTCCCTCCTTCACGGGAAGGACTGTAACACTAACACAACGATCCAATAGTCTCCTATGGTGAAACAAGTTTCTGTTTGCTTCTCCTTCAGAAGGATGAAGTGGGAAATGAGTGCTATGGATCAGCAAAACGCTGCGCAAAGTAATGAAATATCCAATCTGAAACGCTCGCAGGTAGGATGGTAGACCCATCCCATATACAATATTTTAAGTTTTCTGACAGCGAAAGAAAAAGCTTAAGCTCATAATCCCACAAAGTTTGATTTTGCTGAGAGTCCATTTTCCGCTGATGGAAACTTAGATGGAAGTTTCCAACAGGATCATTTTTAGGATGTATGCCAGTGCAATCTGATGTCTGTGATATCATCTGGGTTGATCATTCCAAACGTGTCAAACAAAACTGAAAATGAATCCAGTCCTCAGAAAGGAGTATTAGTTGCCTCCTGCAGCTAACCCAAACCGATGTTATAACAAAAACACTGTATGCCTCGTGCAGTTCAGACGGTGAATAGGGACACTTGGAGCTCTGAAGCTTTCTCATGGGCTTCTTCATATCCTCACACATACAGGACACTGCCCTGCCAAGAACTTTGTACGGTCTTTCTTTTTGAGCCCTCACTCTCAAACTTTACAAGCTTTTTTTTCTTATCTACTACCTGTTATCCACATAAAACTGAGCATAAGAAAAAAAAAAATAAACAGACACACTCCCTCTTGAGTGATGATGCCTGTTTTTTTTTTTTTGTTTTTTTTTCTTTTAGTATGTTTTTATGGAAATATTTGCCCCAGACAGCCACTAAATCCAGCAAGTTTTTAAGAAACAGCGCATCATTCAAAAGACATCAGTTCATCCAGCTCTCATGCTGGCAATGACGTCTTTATGTTTGTTTTCATTTCTCCCCAACAGTTAAGAAATATTTTGCTCTGGAAGTTCACAGGAAGTAACATACGATGCTGCTAGAGAAGTTTGAAGCTGCGTGCCCAGTGAGGTAATCAAGACACACCGTGCAAGCAAACATGCTTGACCACGCTTGACCATGCTTGCCTTAGATCATGTTTGCTCACAGTATAATCAGCTACTTTTCTGTCATTCTCATCAGGCCTCCTTAAATCGTGAGAAATGTCACTTGCTTGGCAATCCCCAAACACAAACTCATTCAGTGATCTATAAACGTGCATCTCTGACAGCTTAATTCAGAAGAAAGATGAAATAACCAATGCCGATAGTTTGGGGATCACTTCAGATCGAGTTGGCCACAGTCAGGTAGAAGCGGCAACTACTCAGTCAGCTCATCACCTGAACTTCCAGAAAACAGGAGTTTCCGAGCTGCATCCCTGCACTGAATTCTAAAGGCAACCCATGGCTGGTCCAGACTGCTGCTGAAACAAACAAGGCTAAGAGGATTAAAATCTTACAGACGGAACACATTGACCAGAGGAATAATTTAAGGTGATACTTTTAAGTTTAAATACTGGACAGCACTTAGCTCTACCTCTGTTGAGAAACACCTCTGGCATTTACAAAGCTTGTAAGTTGTCAAAATTGGACTTCTTTCTTCACCCAATAATGAGATGTGAAGTAGCATAGCACATATCAGCTAGCACACGTGAGCTTCAATGACACAGAATTTACGTGCAAGAAGAAAGGCACGTAGTGCAATTTTATACACCTCTATAGCATCCAAGACGCCTGCGAGGGGTTGGCAGATACAGCGACAGACCGCTGCCATTGTGGAGAGGCACTGTAGATCAGGCAAGGTAAGTTAGGTCACCTAAAACAGCACTAGATGATGACATCTGAATCTCTCCCCATAGAGTCACCTTCTACAAAGACTGCTATTAAAGGTCCTTCTCGAAAGTGTATCAAATCCTGATTTGGGTTTTGCTTTTAAAATCTGAAGAGATTTCCACCAGGAAGACTGGCTGCTGCTTCGAGAAATCTTGCCACACCTAGCTGCTGGTTAAAAGCAGACACCTGTTTTGAAAACATTTTGCCATTGCCCGAAAGGTTGATCCCTGCCTGTGAAGGGCAGCTTGCTATAATTCTATACTCCTTGCTATTATCTGCAGTGACATTGGTAAATACGTTGTTTTTCTTTTGAAAGTACCAAGTCTCGAGCTTAAAAAAGCAGATGGGCTTGCCAATTGCCTAAATTGGGAGGCATTAGTGTCATGTGCCAACGGAGTGTCATACAGCAGTCTTGGTCAGTAGCAGCAGGAAAAAAAAAGGGACAGTGGCTGAAGGCGAGAATGCATTGGAACGAGCCTGAGTCCAGAGGGGAGCCAAAAGATGCTGGCAGCTGACAGCAGCGGGAGCGGGGTGACTTCTGTCGCTTTGAGGAATTAAAGTAGCAGTGTATGAAAAATATGGAGCAAAGTCTGTTCTTAAGGGAAAACAGCACACACGCTTTATTCACGACGCCAAGTCACACATCAGCATCAGTAGACTCACACGAAAGGGTCGAAACCCACCCGTTTGTAGCGTGACTGAATGTTTCTCAGTTTCTCCCCTTTGGGAGATGACTACAGGACATTAGCTGCCAAGAAAGTGGGATCTCTTGAAACACTGGGCGGATGGACACTCTAGGTAAGGAAAGATTATATCAGAGTGAAGGGAGCTATCATGAAGGAAAGCAGGGAGGTTTAAGGGAAAGGGTCTAGCAGCACAGAAGAACACAAAGGGAGCCTGCTGACAGCACGTATCATACCCAGACCTACCCTTTCCTTACACAAGCTGTTGGCAGGGTATCTGCTTCCCTTTCATCTTGCAAAGTTCTAGCTGAGGTTCATTTTTATGTGCCCTCTCTTCCAACTCGTGCGCTGCCCCCCTTTTGCCTACTTAAAAAGTTGAGCAAAAAATTAAGGTTTTCTAAAGGTGCTCTGTCACTCCCCTCCTGCAGGATGGATCACTTCACGTAGCATACAAATTTCCCTCTGTTCCAGGGGCTTTGTTGAGGTGTGACTGGACTAGCCAAGATCTCCAATCAGACAGGAAGGTTTGCATTTAAAACTGCAAAGGTAAGAGGCTGTGTCAGCTTGCAGGCTTGTCTAAGGCTCCTACAACTTTAAACCACACTGGAATGATTGCACAAGCCTGTCAAAACATCATTTTTCAACCTTACCTAAACTTTCTGCCACTTTTTTTTTTTTTTTTTTTTTAAACTCCAAATAGTTTTGTCTTTTTTCTGTGAGCGTTGCTTTGGAGGCATGAACAATTACACCAATTTCACACCTGCAGTTATTCGCGGACCCAAACAACTTCATAAGAATTCTTGTCAGAAATATTACTCCAGGAATATACCCACACAACAGGTAGATTTCTAGAGTAACATCACTTGTACCTACTGGGATACCAATTTGGGGAAGAAAAATAAGTTCTCTCAACAACAACAACAAATTCAAAGTGCTTTTAAATGTCTTGGTTATTCCCCATCTTGCATGAATAAACTGAACATTTGGAAAATGGCTTTTGCAATATTTTGGTGTCTCTTACTGATGCAACTTAAAGGAGACAGATATGGACAGGACGGACCGTATGACAGTCTGTTTGCACACACCACTAATCCCACTTAACATGTTTGTTTAGAGATCTACTTGTATATCCAAACTCTGAAGTATACAAGTTCTAAAAAGTCTTAATAATAGTTATTTACCCATGGTACCACAGCTGTATGTGTGACGTAGCAGTCTGACCTGATATAATACGGACATATTCTGTTCCTCCGTATTTGTTCCAAGACAGGCCACTCTTTGCTAGAATGCTTCGAATGAGGACGTATCCTTTCATATCCTTTTAGTTACACAAGCAGGAGTTTCTATTTCCTTGTTTATCCTCAATGAAAGGGTGAGCAGTCAAGTCAAGCATTGGGCAATGCAGCAGATGTGCACAAAGCACCCATCTGACAATGGCCAGGGTTCCCACTGAGACTTTTGAGCAGAGAATAATTGTACTTTCTTTTGGCATGAACCAAGGGTACAAAATCACATTTACGTGTGCAAGCCTTTGCCCTCTCAACATGTGTTCTCAGCTGCATGAGAGGAGCTGGCGAAGGTCAGTTTAATTTTCAGTCCCAAAAGCAAAGAGTGATGGTAGGAATGTGGCCGATAGCAACATTTTAAAATGTCCTATTTCCTTCCTCGCCAACTACAGTTAGGTTTTGTTTATTAGGGTTTGTGGGGAAAAAATCTTTTAGAAATATCACTCCATAATAAACAAGCTCTGGTTTTTAAGAACTCAGAAAGAAAAAGAAAAAAAAAACTGATATTGCAGAGAATTACATTTTTAATGCTCTCATTTAAAAAAATCTCTCAAACGGACATAAAAAACTATTTAGTTTCAGGCTATGTGCTATTTTCATATAATGACCCCTCCTGTGTTTTTTTGATGTTATTTCCCTTTCTGCATCTCCATTCTTTCTAAGCATAAAGGACCCTCAATCTAATCTTCCATCTGTTATGTTGTCTGCCCTCTTTTCCCTTTCCATTTCCCCCCCTTGATCTTTGTCTTATCTCCTTTTCCCAACCCCTGAATTCTCTACCACCTCTTCTCATTTGGACCTCCAGTTCTTGGAGTATTTATTTTTATTTTTTTTACTCCATCCATGAGCAACACAGCAAATTTTAGCTGAATCTCACCTCTTGAAATAGGACTGAAGTACATTTTGATTTGCTACATTTTGGATGAGAATTGAGCTGCAAACCAAGAACCAGAAGTACAGACCATTCTGCAGACAACCATACGCACAACACCCTGGAAATAACAATTCCTAAAAATATTTATGACACAACAAAGACTGCATCCTTTCAGTAAACATGCATGCTAGTATGGATTAGAAAGCAGCACTTGGTCAGAAACAAAGTGATATTTCTGTGACAAAGTCCCCCAATACCTAATGTAGGACTAGTTCACTTACCTTAAAATTAATAGCAAGGAACAAACTGCTTTTCATACTTTTGTAAAGAAACTAAGAAAGCACTTGACAAATCGTGAGCCCTCGGTAGTAGGTATTTTGTCTCCCCTCCCCACAAAGGGGTTGGGGGTGAGGGAGGGAAGTCACCAGCCTGAGACCATGCAGCAAGGCAATGACAAAATCAGAAATGCACACAGAACTTCCGACTGCATCCTTCATTTGCAGGCTGTTCTGCTTTCTTACTGATATAATTTTGAGAGAACGTTAGCAGATATTCATACGAAATCTCAACAGCTTTGTGACTCAGCAAGACCTAATCACGTATGATCTTATCAAAACATAAACCTGCAGAGGGCTTACAGGTTCATACGACCCATCAAAACCAACTTTTATTAAGACAGAAAATAGATTAATTCTTGAGAAGTACACGATAAGACCACTTAGAGGAATTCCTTGGCTATCCAGCTTCTCTGCCCTCCCTGCAAACTTCTTAAAAGGTCGCAAGCTGGACATTCCCGACCTACCTACCAATTTTTTGTTCTCAGAGGGTAGAATGCCCAACCCTTCAATAGCAGGTTTTTGCCTCAGCCCACTACTAAATGCGCTGTACTTCAAACTTCACCCCATGCTACCCTGACCCACTTCTCTCCTGTGCTGTTAGCGGGAAGCGGGCCTGCACAGATGCCAGCAGTGCTCGGGGAGATACACCGCACCACTGCTTCATTTCAAACAACTTCTAACAGAAACTGCAACTATTTTAAGCTCATTTGGAAAGGATGCAACTTTCATGGACACTTAAATGATTAGGCCAGGGTTTAAAAGTAAAACCACCAAATAAAGGGAGTTTTGTGGAACATTTGCTTCGTCTTTTTAAATTTTATTTTAAGAACTCCCTTTGGCTCTAGACACCATCGTGGCAGTACCTGTCAGGACAGCTGTATGGGAGTCCAGGTGCACTGACTGTGCCTGTCCACAGCTCCTGCAGTCGTTCTCGAGACTCCTTCCAGTTCCAAAGGCTGCAAGCAGGGTTTTGCTGGCCTGACAGAGGTGGAGCTGGCCCATTGCAGCTGTTCTCCCAGTGTCAGACCTCACAGATGTCAAAAATTAACTGAATACACCCCCCCCCCCCACAAAAAAAAAAACAAAAAAACATATTTTGCTGGATCTTCTGTAATTTGCCAAGTGCGAATCACTTGGCATTTACAAAGCCAGGTACTGTATTTTAGTCTCATCCAGAAAAGCACTAGCAGAAAAAATAGGGAAAAATGTTACTAAACAATTGGTCACATAACTGGGGACTGCGGAGGGAGGAGATGGATCAGCTGAACTCCACATTGCACAGAACAGTATGTCCTCAGGAACACTCCAGAAGATCTGACGCAGATTCATAAGGGTAAATGTGTCCTCTCATTGTGAGATGCTTTAAGAGAGAACGAGACGTGCACCCAGACAGAAGGAGAACGGTAACCAGCAGAACTCTGAGCTGCTGCAATGCTTCTGCTGGTTTCATATGCTTTGACAAAAACTGCCAAGCGGTGTGCTATGAAGCTGGTACATTTATAAACTCAGGCAATGAATGAAAAAGCTCAAACGCGAGTTAGATACACCATGTATTTAAGAAAAAAACAACTCACAAAGACAGGGAAACCAAAGCTGATGGACGGTGAACTGAAGTTGAATTAAGAGTGAACTCAAAGCTTCACAGCATGGGATGGTTTATTAGCAGCCTGAAGACAAAGGCCACAAAGCAGTTTTACTCCCTTAGAGAGAGAAGCCCTATTATGGAGCCTTTCAACTCCCCAAGAATTGCCTTTTAACTCTCCCTCCACAGTAGGACAAACAGGGGAAAGAAATTAGTCTTGGATGATGTTAGCTGTTTTGTAACTTGTAGTGCTAGTCCCACTGGAGCTGTTCTGACTCCTGTCAGATTTATCCTCTTGACATTCAAAATGGATTAACCTAAGGTATCTTTTTATAAAAAAAGTAAAACATAGCATTTTCTCCCCCTCCCTCCGCAAATATGTGGATTAGTTAGATGACCAAATGATATTTCCTGGATTTAGCAGTAATCTCTGACTGTAGTGTTACTATTAAAGGAAATGCTACATGCTAACACAGAACCTGTCCAATCAACTACGTCATGCTGTCATCTACCTACAGCGTAAAAACCTACAAATAACCCCAAATCCCTTGTGCTTTCAGAGATTCAGAGATCTCTAAATCATCGAGCCTGAATCACTCAGTAACAGAACCATTATGTCCATCAACTTAAATTAGTGCATTTTTACTAAGAGAGATAGCTATTATTTTTCAGACAATTCAAGAACTTGAACAAATTACTTGACTTTACTCCAGCTATCTGGTGCTGCTTACTGAAGAGAATTTGCACTAGATATGCCCAAATTCTGCCTTCCTGAAAACACCTCATCCTTAGGTCTGCTGTAATGGCTAACACACAGCTGGGTTGTATAGCCTGTCTTTTTATATGATCCTGTTACTGTAGGATTCTTTGGAAAGAAAAACAAACAAAAAACCAACGTGCTAACTTGAGCAGAAGTAAGAAATATACTTATCTCTTCACCTATAGGAAACAAATACACCATACAAAGTGGTTTAACTTGGGAGTGAATTTGGTTCTTCTATGCAAGCAGAGCTCAAAGCAGAATTTGACCCACACCATATGAAAAAACACATTTACTGCTGTGGGAAGGACAGCTGCATGTTAGAGGAAAACAAAACTAAATGGAAGAAAATCTGCACAACTGACAGTGGACTCACCTGCAAAGTAAAGAACTTGCAGCTGCTCTCACAAGACAAACTTAACGACCTTCCAGCGCTGGTCACATAGGCTGTAACGCCTCTGTACCTACCAGGCACCACAGTGCTTTAGGCTGCTTTCCATAAATGCCTCTGATAGTATAACACATTTTTCACCTGTAGGCACCACCTAAACGTCTCAAAAAGACTAGCTTTTTTATTAGCACAATAGATTCCCATTGGACTGACATGCAAAAAAATAATCTGACAGTGAAAATCTTCCAGGGACAGGGCCATCTGATAAACTTTCCAACTTTTATCATGCTCCTGTTTCTATGGCATGCCCAGCACCACAGCATCTGTAAACGGTAACTGTGAAAAGGGTCGGTGTGGATTTTTCCATGTGATCAGCAACTATTGGCTTCATGCAACTAAACCACTGCACAATGCCCTGAACGTCTGAGGTATCGAGATATGTTCTAGCAAGACAATAATATCTTTCTTATTCAAAAGACAAGCATAAACGTAAATACTGTGGTATTAGTGACTGAGGCTGAGCCACAGTGGGTTTGTATTTTAATAACCTACACCCAGTATCTCAAATATAGCGATTCAAGGTGTCTGTTGCAAGAGACGTCTTGAATCACTACATCTTCAGCTGTAAGAAGTTTGTCTGGTCTGAGAGTCTTGTCAGTAGCCTTAGAAGAAGGGTTGATGAAGAACAGAAATTGAAGCAGCACAGAATGCAGGGAGAATGGGAGAGAGAAGAAAACTTGCACTGGCAATCATTGTTTCATGTTTAAACAGTATTCTGCTAAGGGAAGAGCTAATCTGTGCTTTTCAACACAATTATTCACATGAGAAATAGTATGAAAAGCAGAAAGTAAAAAAAGAATTGTGAGATGCTCCGTGTAAATCAAACTACTTGATTTACTTTTTTTTTCCCAAAAATGCATGTGCACCCCTGTATACATACAGACACAGAAATGATGAGCGGTCAAACAGGTATGTCACTTATGCAACGTTTCTTTAAAGATAAAGATGTTACTTCCTGAGCCTTCAAAGCATGTGTTGCAACTGTGCTGAACTGGTCAAGTTTTAGGTCAAGAACACACACTGGCAAAGACTCCTACAGGATCATGGCATGATAAGACGAACAGGTTAAACAAGTCCTATGCAACAGTCCATGGCAGAATTTAGGATTCCACAGCTGCCCCCACACCTTTTGTTTTTACAAGCAGGACATGAAATTTGTTCTCCAGCAACATCTCCTCTCAGTATCTGATTTGTTGTTCCTGACAATTCATCTGTTCATGTAGTTATAGCAGCTCCCCCCCAAAAAAAACATCAGTTTTGCTGATTTGAAGCCCCATTTGTTCTAACTTCAAGATTCACATTAAAAATTACTGTTCAAGTCTGACACTCATTCTTCACACCAGCACCTACACATTGACCTGCTACTTTGCTGAAAGTTTTTCGCATGCGTCCATACTGTTATTTCAAAGCACGCAGAATAATCTTTTTAACAGTCTCTGCTGACCGGCTAAGCACGAACTTCCATGTTTTGATCGGGATTGTTTATACATTCCTGTGCTATTCATTTGGTCATGTACAAAAGCACCCTCCAAATCATCTGTGTGAGAAGTGGAGAGTTTTTAAACTGGATTTCGTTTCTTAAAATGTGGGTGTCTTCCATTTTTATGACTTACTATAATTGCTTCTCTCTTCAAACCGGTGATTTTGTCTAGTAATGTAGCAGTGGAACCGATCAGTTAAATGAAGCATGAACTGCAGCCTGCAGAGAGCTGGATTAAAAACTGCTGAGTTTTCAACATGATCCTTAATCAGAAAGGGTTTCTTTTAGAGGAAAGAAAATGTAAAACATAGGGGGCAGGGAGAAAAGGGGTAGGGATGGGATACTAGGGTTCTTTTAAAAAATCGCAATGTGTTTTGATTTTTACGCAGTACGTAAACCCACAGCACCACAATTCATAAAGATCAACTTCCATTAATAGCTATTAAAGACTGCGGTAATGGCTTAGTTTTGGATTTTTATATGTTCACACTGCAACTTGTCGCATGGGCTGCCCACAAGACTTATGGAAGAAAAATCATTTGCAAGCAGTAGCAGCCTTGGCCCGCTTTCACTCTTTCTAGCTATACGCAGCATATACATTCACAGACAGCCCTAAGATGCTAAACTCACACCATGTAGTGCAGTTTTGCTTTGCTTTGGAATGAATAATCTAAAAGGGTGAGGAGACATCTGTAAACTGTGCCTTTTGTGCACATGAATAAAGTCAGTTTCTCAAATAGCTGGCAGACTGAAGAGAATGGGGCAAGGAAAGAAATGAAGAAAAAAGAGAGAGGAAACATGTTGCTTGCCCATAAGTGCTGCCAAATGGACATAACTTGGAGAGCAACCCATTTCCCCAGTTAATGTAGGGGCCGTTTTCACTACTCCTGTGCTCCTTTTTCTTTTTGTTAATCCTGTGCCTTGCAAGGTTCATTAACCCTGCTTACACAGAAAGGTTGGGTCAGTCTGACATACTAGTAAAATGCACATACATCTGCAGATGCACATACATACTTCAGTTTCTTCTGAAGTCACAGTGCTTTCAACATGCTTTCACACTAAAAAAATCTGGAATGCATGTGTTTGATTTTTTTTTTCCCCACTTCATATAAAAAAATCTAGCAGATGTAGCACTTTTTGTAATGGTGTATCTGGTTTTCTCTCAGAGTGACACTTCCAGCTTGTCATATGTAGTGATGCACACCTCTGCAACAGCTTTCTGTCCTTATAAAATACAGAGAGAAATAAGCAGGAACTATGAACCCACAAGAATTGATTTTCACTGATGCTCAGACCTTTCCTTCTGTACTGTTTTGGAGAAACAGCATGTTACTCCAAGAATGTGACAGCTAAAGATGGACCAAAACGCAATGTCATCCAAAGGAGCCCTGGAGCAGAGCATTAAATCCAAAGAACAAGTCAAATGCCTCTGAACCAGTACTGCTATCAGGGCTAATGCAAACCAATGCTTTAAACATCACTGATCTAATACGAGTGTGCGAAATCCTGAGATTATCTCAAACACAGTCCTGACGTGAGGCTTAACCGAGATTTTTTTCCCTCATGGGCTATACTAAACCACATGTAATCCTGTTTATTGTAAGGGCACTTGGTGGGTGCCTTCTTCTGGGTCTGGAAGAGCTGCCTGGCCATTTTATAGGAGCGCTGTGCACAAACATAAAGGGATGCAGCCCAAATCTAAACAGACTTTAAATTGCAGATCTTAGCACTTCTGGCCTGAGAGAGGGTGAAAGCTCAGATGTCTGCCTTTCAGGAAGTAACATGACAAAAATAAGGGATACAAAGCAGTTCCCCAGGCAGAGAGGCCTCTTCCCCTAGAAGACGGAGAGGTAGCACTGCCTTTTCACCTTTAGGAACCGAGCATTATTTTTACTTTCATTTTCCTGACAAAATCGTCCTATTTATTTGAAGGGACTGGAACCAACACGACTGATAGATCCATCACTGTGTCTGGAACATGCTATGGGCCTGTTGGGCAACACAAAACAGCTCGCTGTAGGACTGTTGTGATCAATACGCATTTGATAGAAGTTACAAATGAGGGACTCCTAACACAAGCCTATTGGCTTGGTTAACCAAAATTCCAGTTTTACGAGATGTGCAGGCTCCTTAATGTGGGGAAATAAACGTACCATGATTTTAAAGAATCTGAAGGCTGTTGAACAGGAGCTGGGTGTCAGGGGTACCATGCCCCAGTGTTTAACACGCTCAGTGGCCCACAAAAAGGAGCACGTGGTTTCTGGAAGTCTCTTCCCACTGTTGGTTCAATAGTTTGTGGTTATGCAGTAATATATGAAAGAATTGTGCTTAGACATTAGCACAGCAACAGCCTTACTGTTTATGCATCAGCTCTCCTATGCTGCATTACCTCGGCCCAGAACAGGGCCTATTGGTAGTCTGCAAAAAGGTGTTTGGAGAATGTAGAGAAATCCCATTTATGACTTTGCAATAATACTGTATGTCTTGATCTCGCCAAAGTTCACTTGAGTTTCTGGGAGGACAACTGCTTGGCCAGCTCTATTATGATAAAGACAGAAAAGAATAGGATATTGATGGGTAAAGCAGGTACAATTCTGCTCTATATTGGCCTTGTTTTAATTAAGTCGGTTATGATCTCATAGCAGGATAATTTTTTAACGTTGGTGTTTAGGAGAAAGGCTTACATTGAACGCTAGTTTGGCTGCCTTTAGTTAAGAATGTGATTCATGCGAGTGGGAGAAAACAATGCAGCAAAATCTACATTTTTGTGTAGAATAGAATATTTGTGTGCCAGAGAAAGACCAAAAAATAAAGCATGCATCTTTTGTTTACTTACATTATGAGGAAAACCTCTACTAATATAATACTAGTTTCATACTGAGTATGCATATGGCGTGTGCATTTGGTGCCTATAAACTTCTATCTGTCATCTGAATCAAGCATAGTTGTTTCACTGCTCTTAATCAACGGTAGTATACCACACTGTATAATCAAATTTGGGAATACAAAAATAACTGACCCAGATTCTGTGTTTTTTTTTTTTTTTAAACTGTCTTAGCTTGTTGCCAATTATTACAGTGCACCTTTCATTCTTTACAGAAAATCTCTTTACAGAGAAATTCTGAATATTTGGCTACTGAAGCTCATTTTTCTAGAATACAAACAGATAATTTGAGGGTTTCTCAAAACTTGTTTTAAATTCTGAATCTTCCTGTGTAATCAATTTTCAAGGCAATAACACAACTCTTCATATTCCCAAGCTGAACACAGTGTCCTGTGAGCTATGCAGATTTGCACTGGTAACTTACATAGGTGAATCAGATAAATGCATTCAAACACAGTTTGCAGTTAGGTAGAACGTAAGTGCTGAGTTTCACTGGACTGAAACTCTGATTATAATGTATTTCCATGTACCTACCTAATACACTGAAAAAATCCTCTCTATAAAAAAAAAAGTCTTCACTGTAAGGCAAACAGCATTATTTACAATATTATTCTGTCACCGATGAAACTCAGAATTTGTTGTCTTAATTTTTAAATACAACTAGATGCAGAATCAAGAGTCAAAAAATAAAGCTATAATCATCTCTCTCAAGCCTCTTTCTTAGTAAAGATACTCTAGAACTGTTCAGAACAGTCTCTGAGTTGTTGCATTGAAAATTGCTATTCTGCTTGTTTTGCACACATTACTTGAAAAAAAGGTATATCCCTTATCTAGCCTACAATTTCCAAGACCAACTGGTACTTAGATGGTCTTTAAAAACAGTATTTTTGATAAAATATTTAGATTGTCCTTTAACAACACGGGAAACTAAGTCATGTTTTCAAAAATGACTTAAGAACTCGCTAGATTAAAGGACTGTCTACACAAGGAATTATTTCGTAATGACTGCTCAAGAGCAACTATTGCTGAATAACTCCATGTGCAGAACACTTATTCCAGAATAAGGTTGCCTTATTGTTGTTTAATTTAGCCCATCAAAGTGTGTTAAGCTAAACAGAAACAAGAGTGTCGGCACATGTAGTTATTCAAGAATAGCTGTTCCTAAATAATTCCACGTGCAAACAAGTGCTAGCAAAAACTGAAGATCAGCTCTGTTATCCCCAACCTGTTCTCTTGCATATCACAATTAACACAAGGCGCTTTCTGGTATATGTACTTCTTCTTATGCTGCTGCTTTCATTATTCGAGGAAAGTTCAAGGAAAAAAAAAAGCTACTACATACTTTTTAAATTCTATGTTCTTTGTTAAACATTATATATATATATTGTAAATGTTATATCATCACTTAGATGCAATTCTTTTATAGATTAGCTAAACACTTTGGCATATTTTGTTTTCTGAATCAACAAATCTTTGATGACAGCATTTATTCTTGGAAGCTGATTGTGCCTAAAAAAGCCAGCTTTTAACGGAGTCCTAGAGACAACTGAAGGAAATTGGAATTTGTTTTTTCTGAGATGGAATTAATACAGCCAAGTGCTGAAGTAACATTTGGGTAGGTGTTCTGTTTTGCTTCAAGTAATAAAATAAAGAATTTGTTTGCCCTGTTAGAGAGACTCACTACCGCGTAATCAATCACAGCACATACTAAAAATCACATTTTCAGCAAGGCACAAATCTGTCAAAAAATATAATTATTACTGAAAGATTTTCACAAATACCTGTAACTCTTGGACTTTATATTAAGATGTGAGGCCTGGCTGGTACGTGGGGTTAGTGACCTCTAGGATTTTACCTCTCGGGATCAAAGTTCAAATTGAAAGCAGACCACATATGAAAAGGGATTTTGATAGTCCTACAGCACCCAGTAGGCCAAAACCCCAAACCACAACTCAACTGTGTGTTATTGGAAGCCTATGCTGAGGAAAGACCCCTTGCTGGAACACCAGAGGCAAAGCAGATGCACTTCAGTGCATCACTGAAGCTCAAGCAAACAGCGCACGACTCCAGCCATCGCTTTTAGCGACATTTTCCACGACCACGTGAAGATGTGAACTGCAACATTATTTTCAGGTGACATCTTCTGTAGTCACCTATACTGCCCTATGCCATAAAACCAGCACGATAGTGCTGGTGCTTAGTCTAACTGGATCATCATTTTGTGTTAGCTAAAACAGATACATGTTCCCAAAAATGTTTGCAATTTCATCCTAATTTTGTGTAAACTCGTGTGATTAAAGTTGAGAATGTGTCCATGATTGGCCCCACGTAAGCTTTAATAAGAGTAGGAATTTCAGTAGGTAATAAATAATAGTTAACAGAAGAAAAAGCCCTAACTTTGCCACTGTTAAAATAATTTTAGCTGAAATTGAACTTTTTTTTTTTTTTTTTTTAAGCTGAGAGGGCTTACTACAGGTACACAATGAACAGAAGTGCTGGAGAAGTATATGCATGGTGGGTTTTTCTACATGATGTCTTATTGCTGAGACATGAACTCAGAAGCTGAAAAGCACATAGTCCTCTGTCCTTTAGCATTAGCATCCAGACTTTAACTAAATGTTCCCTCACAGCTTTTGTGTCCCAGCCTTGGAAACCTGAGTTTGGAGTGGATCACTCATTCCATAAGCACTTCTCCTGCTCATGAATTGTGTGACCCCTTCTTTTTTGCTTCATGCTCTCCAAGCCCTGTGATGAATAAGAATGATTAATTACTTCAAGGTCCTTTCCTTGAGTGAATAGAAATATCAATACACTTAGCTTCCAAACACTCCTGAGAGCTGACAGGTATGACAACACCCTCCCTTTGCAGATGAAGACTGGAAGGGCAGCATGCTTATGGCCAAAACCATCACTTAACTTGAAATGAGTAAAGCTGGGTTTTTCGAAATGAAGGTACCTCTCATTTTCCACGATCTGATCTACCCCAGGGCACGTGCAGACACGCGAGATGGTTTTACTGGAGTCAGCACCGGGACCCACCGAACCTCTGTGCTGAGCCACCTGCCTGGCTCAGCAGTGTGTTTTCCAGTATCACCTTACAGTATATCTGCATTTTTGTTCCCAAAATGAACAATCAACTGCAGTTAGCATCACGTGACAGCTGATATAGTCAAGTACAGCTTCCACTGATTTCAGCTGCACCTATTCACATCAACCTTTCTTAAATTCAGATCTTTGGATCTCACATTCCACCTCCAGAAAAAGAGAGCGTTTGATATTTAAAAGACTTCAGATCACAAAAGAATTCAGTGACAGAGATGAGATAAAGAACAGTGAATGCTCCCCTGAGAAACCAGAATATCGGTGCTTAAGTTTTTACCCTAGTATTATCCCATTACCAAAAAATGAGCGTAAAAGTGTTATAAAAGCCACATGTGCAATATTTTGTTACAAAATGTGAAAATGGTGCTTCCAAAAGGTTAACAGAGCTTACACAGGAAAATACTGAGGAAAACGTGATGGCATTATAAGCACTATTTAAGGGGGAATCACATAAAGAAAGTGTATAAAAAAAATACAGAACTATTTTTTTCTAGTTAGCATTATGACTTATGACATGCTTTCAAAAAGCAGTTAGGAATGCAGTGCTAAGCAAACAGAACAGAAAAGACTAACTGGGGAGATTTCCACAAAGTGCAAGCCTATATTTACTTATTCAATCTAGGCATTCAATTAAAATAGACTTCTGCAGTGCAAAATGCCATTAACTTGCTGCTAACTTCAAAATGCTGTTAGGTCCATGCTTAGCATGAAAAACGCTATATACCAGATTTTTCAGTCTGTCATTGTCACTGTACTCAGCAAGGATGCAGCCTAATGGTTTACAAGGCATTTTTAAACAAAAACCAAACACCGTGTTTTGCAGTTTAATGAAATCTATTCACTACCAAAGATGCTTAACATGCTTCTTAGGAGAACTGCCATTTCTGTGCTTTAAAAGAGTACATTTATAGCTCTCCACTTCAGAGATCTGGGTCTGGATTTTACATTTATGATTTGACTTTTTTCCAGTCCAGAGCACTTACTCTGAATGGATGCCTATAAAAACAGAGATGAATTTAGATTATCTGCCTCGTAATTATAAATCAGAACTACCTCCTCAACTTAGGCCTTGAATAATTTCCAAGAGATAATATCTAAATAAACTGCCAAGATTTTCTTATGGCAGTATTCAGAAAAAAAGTCAGCATTAGGCAATTTTGACTTCAAAACTTCAGCAGTGCCCAAGCCAAAGGACCTGGAGACAGAGGGAAGAAAAAAAAAAAAAAAAAAAAGGAAAAAACCAAGAGTTCCCTACTCTGTATCTTGAGTGAACCCAGGATGAGAAACAAAACCTGAAAAAAAAAAAAGCCACACACAAAAAAAGAATTTTCTACATTCATTATGCCCATTCTACTACTGAAAGCTCATCTATTCCAGAAGCCTCGTTTATTATCTGAAGAGACAACACCTATCATTCTAAAAAGAAAAAGAATATCTCAAAATCTAAATTTTTCAGCCATGGATCTCAAACCTGGGTGTTTATAGGCAAATCTCCATATTCTTTGATTTGTATTAGAAAAGCCCAAGTAACCTGATTTAAAAGCCAATCACATATGAATCTTAAATAAATCAGGACAAAAATAACTTACAATAGTCAGATTTTTCTTTGTTCAGTATCTACAGATAAATTTAATTACCTCACTCATTCCTCCATGCTGGAAATCACTGCCTTTCTTGGGTATTTCCTGAGCAGCTCTAGGCAATATTTCCAAATTCTACATTTTGAACACCCAAACTGGTCACTCTGCTGCAAAAACTGTCTGCACTAGTTAAAACCCAGATGTTTCTTAAATTGTTCATTTTGATCTATGCTGATTCTTCTCCATTAGTCTTACAACCCCCCCGTTATCCTGCTACACCCAAAAGATCCCATTCCCACTTCACTGCGTAGACAAGTTGATGGTCCAGTCTGTTCTCAGTACTCCACCCCACCAACACATACATCCCTTCTCCCTGACGTTCTGTCCTATTGCCATGTTCATGGCTCTGAAAATTAGATGGCAATTAAATTTCACCTATCAGTGAAAGTCTAATGGATTTATCCCTCAATTTAATTTGCTCAAGCTCAACACTCATTTTTAAGGTCACAAGCTGGTTAAAATGAAGAGACCAAGCAAAAAAAAAAAAAAAAAAAAAAAAAGAGCAGCAGGTAAATGTCAAACTATCCCAAGTGCAAACTCCTCTGCTCTATATTTAAACTAGGAAAAGAACATTTATCTCACAAACAGGCTTCTTCTGTCAGTCTGGAAGTAGACAATGTAAATTACTTTCACCCCCCCAGTCTATAATAAAACTAAATTCCCACCTCAGCTGCTAGCCTTCATTCTCACCTTCAGAATCCAAAGGCAGAAATGAACGCACGCAACTCCCCCCTACTACTAGCAAAACTGCTTAGCATTTTTATATATTAAATCAGAGTTCTCTGCATTACCTCTTCTGTCAGAAATGCCTTCTTTTTTGTGTGTGTGTATAAAACATGCCATAAATTCTTAATCTACTAGAGTATATCTATATTTTACCAGTAAATCAAACAAAAAATAACGTAAGGGTGAATTTAAAGTATAGCTATTTTATTTTCGCTATTTTTCCTCTAAGGATAACAACTGCCGGATTTAGAAGCAGTTAGCTGAAGTATCACTTGAGTTCCACGGCCAAAACTAAAGGCATTATCTTTGGAGTCAATGAAGGCTGCAGCTGCTGGAATCTGGAATGGAATGCATCTTTTCATTAGGCTGGTGCCAAATTAGAAATGCCTGCTCATCCAAATGAACCATGAATGCAGTACTTTAGAAATATCTGCTCTTCGCATGTAACTCAGCATGCTAGAGAATGTGACAAGCCTAGTAACACTCCATCTCCGGCAATTTCAAGAGAATGAAAAATGTAACTGCCAACGTCCTGCGTGCTCCAACTGCTGCCCTATCCGAGAGGTGCAAAAGCCCATTGAAACTCAGCCTCCAGCTCCACGCTGCTGTTCAAAATAGAATATATTATAGGTACGTATAGAGAGGAAAGATCATAAAGCCCAAGACAGCTCAAACCAGAGCTGGAAACCACACTCAGAACCAACCTGCTGTTACCGTGTGTAATTAGAAAGGATGGAAAAGCGACTCGCTGTACATCACAGCACAACCAAGTCTCCTCAGCTAACACACCGATGCTTCCTTGCTGCCGTGTCAGCCTAAGACTCTGTCTGCTCTTTCTGCCACTTTCTCTGAGCTTGTTAGCCCAGAATCTCAGGTTGCAGAAGGTTTCAAGGCATCCAATTATGCTTTTTCTTCTTATCTTCTTATTTATTTACTTTTTAAAATAGTCTACAACTTGTTGGCTTGAAATCCTAGCCCACAAAGAGGAGCTTTGCAGACATTTCACCCACTGTACTAAAATGTCTTTTTTTTTTTTTTTTGAAATACAATTTCTTATATGGGGTTCATTCTCACACCATACATGTATCTGTCTTCCAGTACTCCACTGAGCAATACGACTTCAGGCTTTCTTGCTGGTACTCATATTCCCCGGGCAAGGTCAGAAAAATGTATGAAGGTGTTCAGAGTTTATTGCACGTTATTTTTTAAGCCCTATGTATTTCAGCAAGGTCAAAATATACTCCTAGTGGAAAACTGTAAGGCTTGGAACAGTTCTCTGTTCTTGGGAGGGCTCCTTTCACAATCCAAAGACATTTGGCAGCCCCAGGAACATCTCATCTCCCCACCCTCCGCAAACTCTCGCCTTATCGTGGGACGTCCCGCTCGGCTGCACTGTCCATTGGGAGATGGACATCTCCATCCTGCAGATTTTAGGTGTTCTCACAGGTATTCTGAACCTGCGCTGTGGGCAACTTTGAAAATAAAAGACCAAGACCTTTAGCTGAGCTTTCTCCAGGAAGCATCGGAGGATCTCAAAGCAACCTGCATTTATGCGTTTTGCATATGCTGAAGTTTCTCAAGCACTGAAGGATTCGGCCTACACAGAGGGTCCAGGTGCCTTTAAATAGGCACAGACAAAAACTGGCATCAACTTGCTGAAAAAATAATTAGGGAAAAATTAATCAAGCTCTTTTGTCTACCTCTCGGCCACTGTTCAACGTATATTATCCATGAATACTTTATAATGCTCAATTTTAAGTGTCTCTAAGCATGGTGATTTCAAATACTGCTTTGGGGACATCATTCCATAGGTTAAGTGCCCTTACAAAAAAGGCTTTCTGAACGCCCGAATTACAAAAAAAAAAAAAAAAAAAAAAAAAAACATTTTTTTATCTATTTCNTTTTTATCACATTCGTCTGGATCAAAACTTGGAGTTTGTATGCTCTGGATCATATCCATGTAAATACAATAAATTAAAAATAAAAGGCGTATTTAACATAAACTTGCTTGCACACAACTCTGCTGATATTTTACTGATTATATCTGGACTTATTATAAAGTATTAGTCACAAATTATGTTTAAATTTCTCTGACACTTGCACATATAAAATACCCTCACTAACTGATGCAAGAAACTGTAAGGGCCAGAGCACGCAAACATCTATTATACACAGTCATGGTGTTTATTATCACAAGCAGTCCCACTGAGTGTCACAATCCATAATATTAGTTAAAAAAAAGCGCTAAAGTACTGAACGTTACAGCGCTTTGACAACACTGATTTGCAACAAGGAGTCATTCGAGAAAGCGTAACTGGTCTTTGCATAACCGAGTCTTCAGTCATCTTTTTTTATTGCATATATGCGACAGGTCTACTTATGCTAGGAAACAACTCTTGAAATTTGGTCAGTTAGTCCCAGAATGACTGAGAATTGAGTGTACATGGCATACCCCACAGCTAAGGGGAAAATACAGCAAAATGAGAGCATGGAACCTGCCAGTACTTTCAACAAACACTTTAAAAATAATAATAATAATAATAAATATATATATATAAATATTCCCATAACTACAGTTTACAGAACTAAGAAACAATGCGATCTGCCCTCATGAAAGAGCAGAAATCCTACCGAGAGTTTTTACACGCATTTCATGCCACAGCCAGCCCTATTGATATTACTTTTCCAACATCTTAAATGTTTATTGTAATGAGCAGCTGAGGGAGAATTCAGTGTGCTCCTTTCTCTGATTTTACACACACACAGATAAATGTATTATGCAAACGGATAGAAATAATCATGTTGCTATTTTGAAAGGGAATCAAAATAAAAAGCCTATGTTCCTGATGCTGCCAGGGGAAGGAAGCACGCTAACAGATGCATGTAAAATACTATGTAAGTGGTTGCTGCTTGGCAGACTGATGATAGCTAACAGCAAACATTGCTATTACTTACCTCTAATATAGAGCTTTCAATTAGTACATGAAGAGCACTTTCCAAAAAAGATGCATCACTTCCACTCACTTATTCAAAGAAACGATTTGGATATTGCCAAAGAGAGAATATGGAAGGCATGCAAGCACTAAAAACATAGATATGGAAAAAGAAGGTCTAAGAAAAATCAGCACAAACAAAAAGGTCATCAAACCCAACTCACTGGTTTGTTGCACATACTGAATTAAGAGTCAGCATGCCCGCGTTCTGCAGTGCCGGGAGAAAGGCACTCCCACCACGCCTGGTGTCACTGTTAGTAGCTCTAGAGATGGTTTAGGCAAGAAGCAATCTTTCCATTTAGGAATGAAGTATTTTGTGGAAGAATATCTGAAAAGAAAAACTACTCCTGTTACTCACATAGCATCCCAATTAGTGCTGAAGCATGGGAAGTTGTCCACAACACACAGAAGGTGCATCCCTCCTGCACCACAATCCAGCAGAGTCTCTCATTCTAGCGAGCCAAGACCCATTCTGGCCATGGCAAACACCCAAAATTGCCCAGAAAGGCATGCACAAAAATTTTGTTCTTAATACAAAGCCAGGCACTTCAGATTGTGCTATCACGTATCTACAGCATAAGGCTAAAATAAGGAAAAATAACTAAAAATGTAATAAATTCATTTTCAATTTCATTATTCATGAGCCTTCATATTTTTTCTAGTTATCATACAATATTAAATCATAACGATAGTTACATCTTGTAACTACCATTAGCAATAAAGGAACACATACTGCTAATTTAATTTTAAGAGATTAAGAAATGGACGACTTGAGTTAAGGTATGTGATTTAGCAGGTGACGGATCTTAGCTTTTTTATTGCTGCAAAATCAACTGGAATTCAAGAGATATTAGTTCATTTACATCCATTAAGTTTTGTCCCTAGGCTTAAAATTATTATAATAGACATCATTCCAATCAACTATGAGCCATGAAGACATTACAGAAAAGAAGTTAGAGTCTATACAAATATATAACAGCTCCACTAGGCATAAAGATTAGATCCACATGCGACTTTACTAAATGCTTCAAACGTTACATCACTAATTATGTGATACTGTCACTTCTGGTAAACCACAGATGTAACATGAAAAATATTCAGCTTGGTCTCATGTAGATCTTATCTCAATGTGCAGGTTCCAAAAAAAACGGAACCAACCCTTTTGATCTCTGCACTATATTAGCTGTTAGCTTAAGAGTGAGCTTGCTGAGCTGAAGAATTTTTTGCAAGACTTGCTTCAAATCTCCCCACGATACAGCCAAGAGGTTGCACTTAAAGTACAAAATGCTAACTTTCATTTATATCGCATATTGTAGCATTTATGTAAATCATCGAGGTTAGCTTATGTTTTTGATATTAGATACAGCGTCCCTTAGAGAAGTCCTCATCTCACTCCTCTGGATCTTGTGTAAACAAAAGCAAAATTCAGTTCAACAGCTTGCTGTCATGTAACCAGCTTAACATTTCTCCAACAGTTTCAACATTCAACAGCCACAAAAGCACTATGTCAAAGCATTTGACTGGAAAAAAAAAAAAAAACAAACCTGCAGGTACAGGTAATAATGATTTAAGCGCACCACCTGTAAACAACAGAGGCCCAAACTTCACCCAGGTTAGCATTTCGTTCTTCTGCGTGCCAGAGCCATCTGGCAGTACGCGTGACAGGCCTGGGAGCGTCCCGCCAGCGCCGCGGTGGCAGTGCTCCGAGGCGCTCCGAGGCACGCAGCGCTGAGGCAGCCCTCGGAGCCTCACGGGGAGCATGGCTGGGGCTGGGCAGCGGGACAGGCCAGGCATCCAAAATGGCGGGAAAAGGCTGCAGGAAAGGGACCAGCGTTCGGCAGGAGGAGAAAAGCGTCAAATGAGCAGAGCCGCGAGAGAGAAAAGGAAGGGGGAAACGAACAGCAAACTAAGCCAAAACTACAGGAAGACAACCCCAAATTCTCAAGTTTTACATCCAGCAATTCAGGAAATAAGCCCATTCCTGACAACTGCAAAACCTCTACTCTTCGGAGTGCTGCCTTTTTGATGGTTCAGAGTAGTTTACGCAGGCTGTATTTGGTACCACAGTTTTATTATTCCTTCAGCTACAATAAATTGCCGGCGCAGGCCCCCTGGCAGCCGAGGGGCTCCAAGCGAGGAAGCAGAGCGTTCACAGCCTCTCCCTCTCCCATCGCCCTGCCTGCCACGGCAGCCCCCGGCCCCTCTGCTCACCTGATGCGAACACATCTGAGCACTGGTGGAAGTGGCTTGGCACAGGGAACACCAACGTCCCACAGCCACGAGCATGGCCCAGGAAGGTCTCCATTTAGCTGCTTAACAAGGACTTCAGCCAGCGAAGCTTTCACTCTTATCTTCCTCTGAGTTACCAATTTTATTTAGACATAGAGCTGACTGCTACAAAAACGTTTACAGATCTCTACAGCAGCTGCTAACACTATGCCAGCCACCACCTGAGAAAGGACACCGTGCCCTATGGACCACCAGTCTGATCTAATCTGGTGACAGAGGAGCTTCATTCTGGAGCCTGCCATACCTGAACCTTCCTGAAGGATGATGGCTTTCTCACATCTAATACCTAGGGAGCGAAAATTCAAACTCCATCACAGCCAGCAGACATTTCCCCATGAGTTCACCAGTGCCAGGGTGTCGTAAACAGGTTTTCGTCTCCTTGGCCACTTGCTATAAACACATACATGGGAAGAACGGTAAAGAGAGCTCATAAAGCAGGGTGCTAATATTTTTTTCTGTAATGGAGAATAAAGTAAACAACATTCCATAGTTGTTCAGCCTTGGGTCTTCAACCCTTTTGTAAAAGGAAGTAAAGAGAAATAACACCGAGGTGTTGGTCAGGCAGTAGGGAAATTCCCTTGAGAACAGTAATCCATACAAGAAAGAATGACGGGCAGTTCTGTAAGGTGGAGCTGATTTTTGCCAGGGTTTTAGTAACTGCTGTATGCCCTCTGCAGCAGCAAGAGGAAAAAATGCAAAGAAAGAATAATAATAATAATAATAAAGTGCACAACAGCAGGCAAAGAAGCAAAGAAATTAGAAAAAAAAAAAGATTTATGAAGTTTCCCTCTTCCTCTCTTACTGCAATATACATTAATCAGGGCTCCTGTCTCTTTTTTGGGACCTTGAAGAAGATGAGGTGAAACCAAATATGTTTAATGATGTCTGAAATGAGGCATGAAATCGAACCATTGTTTGATTCTGTTTTGCCTTTGCTTTCATAAGCAAGGCAGTTCTTTAAACCTGGGTGGTATACTGGTATTCACTGGGAGACTGCTGAAGTGAAATATATTTTGCTTTCCTATATTGTTCTTTTTTCTTTTTGCTTTCCAAAGCTCAAACTGGCCAACTTGTTTATATACATCATCTGAACCTGTTGCCTAGATGACAAAACATAATATTTAGGATACATAGCTAAGGACAAAGAAATGTCACAATTTCATAACCTGATAGTAAGATTGGAGAAGAGAAAGAATATAAACAAAGAAAGGTCATCTAGGACAAAGCTCACCATGAAGTGATCTAGAATAGAAAAATTCAGATGCACCCTAAAATTTTGGAATTAAGTTATCTAAAAAGTGGGTTTTGATACCTTTAAAATACTGCTCTAATAAAAAAGCTTAAATTGGGGGACTTGCACTCAAACAACTAAGTTTATGTTCATCTGCCTCACACTTGACTTGATTTTTAAAGACACCGAAAGCCCTGTAGCAACTCTGTAATCATTTGTTATTAGTCTATGGCAACCTCAACACTGGGATTACTAGCAGTATGGAAAGACAGGCAGGAATCAGATATGGTTCTGGCTTTGGTGTACTTTGCACTGGAAAAGAAAGCAATTATTGCCTTAAAAAGAACTGCGGGATGGAGGCGGCGAAGACTCAGCAAGGTGTTCAGATGATGTGAGCTTTTAGACTTCTGGAGTTAGGACAACTAGTTAGCAACTCCGCGAGGGGGAAAATCGCCTTACATAAGAAAAATGGATATATTTAAAAGGAGTAAAAATTATTCCTTTATACATTTTGTTCCCATCTTTGTTACTTTGATTTAGGGAGTGCTAATCCCACCATAGGTTACTGGCAGAAAGACTCATCTTGGTTTCTCCAACTCCATTTAAACTCACTGGGGAAGTTCAGGTGACACACAGGGTAAAGTGTCCTTGAATCTGATAAAACAAACACTAGAGGGAAGGATTACTTGCATGTCTATTATTTAAGCAACCATATCACAGAATCCCTTCACTGACTTAAGAACTACTTCTGTATCAGTTTGGTCCCTCCCGTTCAAATTCCTGTAGAAGGGCAGTGCCAGAACCTCATTTTCTTGTAGCCACAGTTTTTCTCCCTTTTCCAGCCTCAGTTCATTTATGGCTAGCTGATTTCCATTTGTGCTTTTACTAGCAGTTAACTCTGCAAGTCCATTCACTTTTGGCTGTGTTTTTCTAGCTGGTATTTACAGAACATGGTTACTGGTTGATTTCTTCATGCTCAGGCATAAACATCAGATGTGTAAGAAATGCATATTACATTCACCCCAGCTATTTTATGTATTAGATACTGCCATTAAATGAGTGAATATAAATGTACATATGCGCATATTTAAATATGAAACTTTCCTGTTAGAAACCCTGCATATTTATGCATGCAAATGCAGCAAATTTTCCCATGGATCACAGCAGTTGAATTTGTAGAACTCGAGTACTGCATGTTTACATGCAAATGAAAGAAAAACAGAGAAACACAGCAGGAATTGGCATCCTCCATACAAATGATGTGTTGTGAGCATTAACAAATGAACAGAACACTCCCAGGGGAGTTAAAGTGCATGGACCAGAAGTTCACTTCCTTGCCAATTTATTTCAAATATTTCACTAGTTGTTCTTGTTGCAAAAAGCATACCAATACATCTGCTGTCCAATCAAACCTCTCCCATTTTTAAACAGTTTGCATTCTATTCTTAGAAAAAAATGGCTAGAGAAATACAGAACATTAAAAAATAGTTATTCCACATTCTGTGGCAGCATAATATGCATGCGCCTTTGATTAGCTGATGTAAGTGAAGTTAAATGTATCAAAAGGCTATATTATGGTTGTAATTAATTCATAACAATGGATTTGAATAGTTATCCAAAGCAATGGCAGTCACAACTGAATGTTATAAAGTAATTCCAAAAGTAATTTGCATGCATAGTTTGTAAAGGTCCTATAACTCCTTTAAACATGCTCCTTTGATTATAAACAGCTGATGGACAACCATATATTCAATTTTTCCAGCTATGCGTCCAAAAAAATTACTATTGTAGCATAAGGTGAACTAAGTCATACTATAAGCTCAGGCTCTGTGCATGATTTTAACAAACCATAGTCAAGCTGATTGTAAGAATCCAAAATATATCAATGCATAAAAAGCTCAATATCCAAAATATTATCATAAAATTTCCCAAACAATTTCAATTATGCCACCTTTCCTCAAATGACAAGCTTGCTGGCTTTTAGAAATCAGTGCCATGTAAAATCTACACAAAACTGAGTTTCAAGCCTTCACTTCGCCCACTGTCCCCTCTTTAGAGGACTACTGATCTCTAAGGGACCAGTCCCTCAAGGAAGGCACAACCTGAACAGAACTGCTGTAACTCAGAAGCTTTTTGAACACACCCTGTAAAGTGTGTGTACCCCTGTAAAGTATCAGAATACATACATTTGTCACTGAAGCCAAAAAATGCTTAGCTCCTACTTGCAATAGGATGTGAAAGTCAGTATAATGCTAAACTCCACGTAAACCAAACCTTTCAAATGCAAAATCTGTTCTCTTACCAAATAACGCTAAAAAACCATGCGTGGCTGAGCAGGGATTGGAGGGAAAGAGCTTCCTTGCAGCTTTTGATTTTAAAATAAAGCAGCATAATATCAATGAATTCTTCTGCATCTTGTCCAAACATATGGTAAGCACCACTTGCCTAAAAATTTTAACTAGTTCTTAAAATTTCGGAGTCTATTCATGCTGATTAAGACTTTCCTCCATAAATAGTTTCTGTGAAATCAGTGTGACTTCCAGGCAGCACAAGGCACTACTTCAGTGTGAGTAGGAACATCAGAATGTGACCCCACATCTCTGCTTCCTTTGAAAGTGATACAGCTACCCCACACTTCAACAGAATATCAGGTTAACACTTCAAGGGGCTAACAAACCGTAAGGGGCAGATCCTCAGCTAGTGAAGAGTTTCATGAGCTGAGTGAAAAAAAGTCTTTTTGTTCTGTGAAAACACGTATGATTTCTGAAATTGTTCCCATCCCAGAAGACTGAATAAAAAAAAAAAATCAAAAAAAAATCAAAAGAGGATTTTCAAATAAATGGAACAGTTTTGGTCAATCAAAGCACTTTAAAAGTGGGTTTTCAAATTCCAAGATAGGTTAGCTTATACTTCATTACAAAGCGCTGCCTCAACATGAAAGATGTTTTTATTTAAAAAATGTCAACAGGGCCATTTTAACCATCTCAGATCTTTTCTCTCTCTTTTTTTTTTTTTTTTCCTCGAATTGAGCCATAGATCAAAACACAGAGTGTTGTAAAAGCTTTTTTGAAGATGAGCCAGATTACTTTTTGACAGCTCTCGCCTCTCAGAAATTCACAACAAATTGCTGGCTAGTTCTAACGATTGAACTTCCCTGTGAAAATTTTCCCAAATCTATAGCTGAAGCCAATCTTCATCAAGAGACATCCCTGAGCATGCCAAAAGCCTCTAAGTAATTTAAATAACATTCTGCAAACAGTAGAGAATTATCATCATCGCCAGGAGGAAAAAGAGATGTTTCTCCTCTGGAAAGTCCTGACCAAGTTTCCAAAGAGACCTTAGTATCGAGAAGTCTAGATCTCAGGGTAAATCAATGGATTAGGTTCCTCAGGGCTTTTTCAACATGGAATGTGTTTCAAAATGATTTAGGTGGTTTTTCAAATAATACATCTCCAAATTTCAAAGCTTCTGAAGAAGAACATATATGTGGGTATTAAAAGACAACATCTCCAGGCTTTCTGACTACTGAGGAAGGAAGCCAAAGACGCAGGATGTGCAAAGTGTAGAGAGTATTCCACCTGAACACAAGGATGAATGGGAGGTGGCAAATTGGTGTTACAGCTCTTACAAGGATGAGATCAATAGGGCTTTGCCTAAGCTATTAACCTTATCTGACACTGTTATGAAGAATGTAGAGACATCAGAAATGCTCTAAAGAAACAGCTTAAGGTTCAGCAGGGCCTATATTCACTCTACATAAACGTTAATAGAAATTGACATCAAAAGTCACTGTACAGTCAAAAAACTGTACAGCACTCCCTACTTCTGAGTTGACCAGAACCTTTCAGCTCCTATTATCCCAGATATTAGGGGCTCAACAGTTAACAGTTATACTGGTCCACCCTGCAAAACACTTGCAGCAGACAGGACACAGGGGTGAACAATCCTTGACCACACAAACTCAACAGACTTGCTCACACTTACCTACTGAGGCAGGAAATTACAGAAGGGAAAGCCCTCTGCTTGAGGCACGGGTTATATATTCATCCAAGGAAACTCAGTTTCCTCTTTACCTTTGCAACACTAAGCACAACATTTCAAAACAATTTTTGGTGAACAGCCCTTACTTGCAGATGCAGAAATTGAGACACCTGGGATCTAGTCCAGACTTCCAACAGAAGTCAGTAGGACTTGTAGATGTTCAGCATTTGCAGTACAGAAATATAATTTGTGTGAGGTCTTTATAGGGGCATTAAAGGCTGTTGAATTCTAAAGGTGGATCAGTTATTGATGCACTTCATTATTTTTGAGAGAACTGTTCCTCCTCTGGATAAGAGAAGACAATGGAGATAAGGTTAATAATACATGGATGGTACTCACAGTGACAAGGCCTGCAAAACAGAACACGAATATGTACTCTGGATTCAGTATACACTGAATGTTGATGATAAATATCATTAAGCAGCTGTCCTACTAATCAAGTACTGGTTCTCAAAAGCACCAATGCTCTGCCCTAGAGGAGTTTTGCACTCAGCCTCAGCCCTTCTACCTCCCCCTGTTTAGCCACTGGAACTATGGCAGGCTCTGCATATCTTGAAGACCTCTGACCCTTCAGCTCCAAATCTGCACCACATAATCCCAACAACTTCCTCAACACTGTGTCTCACCAGGCAGCACAATTCATACAGATTTACAGGTGTTTTGAGAAGACAACGGGTATGGAAATAATGGCCACTGACACTGGATTACTGCTAGGCAGAGTATCTTGTCCCAGATGAACCACCTGAGTAAGAAACAAAGTTCTTGAGCTAGAATGCCATCAAATGGAAGGTCTATTGTACTACAGAACAGCCTGCTCGCAGGTTCTCCTCTAAAATCCATGAAGCATTTGTCAAGGACACTGTCTATGGGTGCTTTGCTTTATCCAACTTGTCTGTTTCTCTTTTGCTTGCTTGCTTTTTTTCCCCCTTTTACTGTTTCATGATATATGTTTTAGTTACACAATTTCTTTGAGAATTGCAGGGAAGAGAGGAGCTGGGTGAAGAATAACCTCTAATAACCCACTTAGTGCTTTAACAATCCCCAACACTAGTTATGTCAGGACAATATATTTTTTTGGCACAGCATACAGTACAAAGGCCTGTGTTCAGAGACGGTCCCAAATGAAACTCAGAGCAGAAAACAAGTCACCACTCATGGCAGAGATATCTGCATAGTTACGTTCATGGCTAGCATTCACAGGATTCTTCTATAAACACTTCTGACATGCTGCTGAATGTCAAGCTAAACTCCAAGGGTGACAGAATAGGACTGTGGTCTGGTATTCTTGATTCACATGTGCTGAAGCAGAAAGGCAGATATTTTTTGACCCAACCAAATTGTCCTAAAAACATCTACAAATCATGACTGATGCTGTCTTTCAGACGACTTAGCTATTTGGCTGAAACGACTTCTGTGTCACAATAGAAGCAAAACAACATTTAAAGGGACACTCATTCTCATTTCAGTCAAAAATATCCGATTCATTTTCCCTCTATATCAACTGTATGACCCCAGATCTGCCCTAGATGGGGCTAGGTCAAGATGGGATTTATCATCAGTTCAAATACTACTGAGTTTTGCAGTGATTTAAAAGCTAGAGTTCAGGTGTCTACTCTAGAGATATATTCTACTTCTGTCAAATCAATCACTCAAACATACTTGAACTTGAATTATGCTAAATATTTTATTGCTCTGTAAAGCATAGATCTGCAAAATTCTACAGACAGGGAAGAAATATAACAGGCCAATTCTCAAAAATTACATGACAGAATGAAAGACGGCACCTTCTGTACTTAGCTGCATCATGGGGTTATGTTTCCCTGTATTAGTAAAGCCTTTTGCAAAACAACAAAGTTGTATTTCCATGGAGAAGTATGAGACTGGCATATTACTAAGGCTGTCTGATACACTCTGTACATCAATGAATAGGAAACTCCATTTCTGGGCTCAGCTTACAAGTTTTACTTACACTCCAGGAAGACTTCTAAATTTCAGATTTTGTAAAGTAAAATGAATGATGAAGGAAAAAAGTCAAATTAAAGCCTGTAGCACTAGGGCACTGTTGCCTATTCTTGCTATCAGGAGATACACAACTTGGTTTCTGTTGCAGATGATCTGTGATGTCCCTTCTACGCTTTATTATGAAGCTGATAAATGACTCGCTAGAAACATGGTGAAAGCTTTTGGAATTCATTATGCTATGGAAAACAAATTAGAAACTTAACTTGTTGCATGAGGGATTACCCTTCACAGCATGGCCTTTACAATGTGAAACTAATTATTGCAGGGAAGATTTATGGTGTTTACAGTCAAGAATTCAGGGTCAGATTGACCAAATTCATGTAACTTTAGACCTCAGGCTTGTCTGACTCTAAATAGAATGACAACTTCAACAAATTTGAAGATAAAAATAATACTTTTTTTTTTTCCTATTGAATTCCTTAGCAAGAAGCTGGGAAATAGGGGCTAATAAATCTAAGTATTTACTCTGAAAGTTTTTTTTTTTTCTTTTTGAATAGGCAGAAAATGCAGTGAGTCAGAAAAATGTGTTTTAATTTCTATAGTTAATTTCAAGAGAATCCGCTAGCATGTTAAACCCCGGAACTCTCCAAGTGTTTTCATACAATCATGCAAGTTATGATCAAAATATGTGCTACTGATCTGGAAATATGGCCGGCAACATAACCAACAGGCCGAACTGTTTTTTTTAAGCAGATCACTAAAAGTGACTTAAATTTTAGAACAAATAAAAAACCCAATGTTTAATATATAATTAGACAAGCAGGGAAATCAGTTTATCCTAAATTATAACCAAAACAAACACTTAGCAGGATAACGATAACACAAATGCCAATAGCTAATTGTGATTTCAGTTAAGCTTCCAGCCATGTTAAAAACTTGACAAGTGCTGGTGAAAGCAGATAACCTTATAAGTAAAATACGGGTAGGCCTGCCAAAATCAGGTTTGCCATTTTCACGTACCGCTTACCTTGCTGCTGCTGATACAAAGACACATTGCTGTTTATGGAAGACTGAAATCAGTCAGACCTCTCTGGTTTATCTCTACCCAGATAACGTGCAGGAAAGTGAACCTCTCAGACTGAAGAGCTGATGCATAGCTAATCCAATTCAATTAACTGTGTCTCTAATAACATTTCCCTTTTAACATACAATTTACAAGGTTTTTCTTGGAAAACACTAGCTCTTAGATTTAACAATGGCTTATGACCTGAGCTTTTCCTGTAGCCTTACCAGGAAGCGGTACCCACTAAGTAAAGAATTTAGGAGAAAGCTGGTCAAAACCAAAACCAAAATACATAGGATTGTTCCAAAGGGGCTGACTCTTATATTGCTTAAAGTTAAGAAGTGAAGCTTCTGCTGATTCTATAATCTAACAAATATTAAAAGCTCATAGTGATAATTTTTACCGTGATAGGTCACAGTTTATTTACCATGATTTACATCCATGTTACTGAAGGCTGTCTGGAATTGTATTGCGGTGCATCAGAATAAGGTTGTAGTGATAATTTCTTTTGTATCTCTAGCAGTGACACAGGAGCCAAAAAGCAACACTTGACTTTCAGATTCCTGGATGAGTTTGCAATATTGACAGCATACGTTTTCATTTAGAAATCAAATTGTTAGGGAGCCCAGTGATGCCATTTTTATACTTTTTCATTATACAATGAATTTTAGTCAGCCAGTTTCAACTAAGAAGTAATCCATATGTATTACTCATTATCCATGCTTGCAGCTGAGATATGGAGAAATCAAAGGGAACTTTTTTTTTTTTTTTTTTTTTTGATCCTTACCCTTTCCCAAGCCAGTTCCTCCACCTCTGTTAGGAGTAGTGCTACCATACATGTACAGATTTCAGTAAAGGTAGCTCATTTCTAGGCTTTTGGAGTCCTGGTCAGAAACAAGTGCAAGATCCCATTACTGCCCTGAAGGCCAAAGGGACAGGCTCCAGCAGAGAAGAGAAATAGGGAATTTGAGCATTGGGTCTAGAATTTAGTGTTATGGGGACAAAAGACCAGGTGAAGTTAACTGCAACTAACTTTTGTGGGAAGCCTGGGGCAGAGAGACAGGAGAACCCTAGGCTGGAGGACCTGTTTCAAAAGCTGCGGCTTAGGCAGATTAGTTGCCTTGGGGTCTGAGAGATCAGAGGTGTCCACATGTTTTGATGAGGAATGAGGGAATAAATAACTTTGTGCTTTGAGGGATGAAAGGAAAAGGTACAGTTCTAGGGTTGTACGAGGGCAGGACAAGACACAAGACAGGAGATCTGCGATGGAAGGAGGTCTACATAAAGACTACAAGAGAGTAGGTAAAAATACACTGGCTTGGAGCCTCATGCTCCAAGAAAAGTGCCACCTCTCTCCCAATACAGAGATTTTCTGCCCTGCTTATGGTATGCCTAATCCAGAAGTATCCTAGGTCTCTAAAAAAGTTACTGCACCTTGATTATAAAACCTTCAATGGTTCCATGACCTAAAGGTTGAAATAATTCATATTAATTTTTCCTGTTACTTGTGTTGCATGCTGATGTGTTTAAGACTTAGTTACTCTTAGAGGCATCTTTACTTATGTAATATTAACTTGACTATTGTAATCAACTGAATTTATTTTTTGATACTTAATATATTTAATATTTAATATATTTTTGATATTTGTATCCCCATTTCTTAAGACAGTGCACCAGCTATGTTGCATGTAGATTACAGCACACATTAGGAAAATTCCAAAGTTGGCATAATTTCAGAATAGCTGTCAGACTTTGCTCCGAGAAGTTCATAAATGATATATTCAAGTCCAAGATATACCTTGACCAGATAATAATCCAGTCTTGAAATGGAAGCACTTATTATAGTTTAAATGCTTTCGTAAGGGAATAGTGTTATCACATTATTCTTGCTATTCTCCTGAATACTCACAGCTAAAATAGGACTATGTTTTGAATTAAACCATGGAAACAAAAGCAATGCATTCAAAGGGACCTTTCATATAAGAAAAAAACTAATTAAAATTGCAAGTCATGGAAGAAAAAATTGCAAAATGCTATAAATCAAAGCCTCAGACTCCTTCAATTTTTACTTAATTATTTGTAGAACTTACTAAGTAACACAAACTCAGTATTTCAAAGATCTAATTCCTGTTTAAAAAGATAAAAGTTTCCACCCTTCTTATGTAAAGGTACAATTAAAATTATACTTGCAAATATAATGTCAGTAAATCTGATAGGCCACACACTGGCTACTCCTGTTTTGCCTGGCATCATACATTTGGGATATGAATCACCAAAGTCAGGTTGATGAACAAGTGTCATGCTATTCGTCAGAGCACCAGACACTTCTTAGCAAATTTCCTATTTGAATGGAAGGAACAATGCTGGCAAAAGTCCCAGAACTGATCATTCCAGGAAAGGAACAATGTGACAACAGCGTTGCAGGTTTATGATAAATATTTCAGAAATACGTCTTTCAGCAAGAAAGGATTAATATAGACCTTGGGGATAAAATTACTCCCAGTAGCGTTTAGTTGGCATATCTTTTATGCAAAGAAAAAATATCACAGAGGGCAATTTGTGTTTGGTTGAATGAAAATTCATGACTATGAGAAATAAAATAAATTGTAATTAATTTTATGGTCTTTCACTGGGAGAAGCTGAAGAAATGTGTGTCATTTAAGTTATTGTTCTGAAAAGCTCATTTGTGCATTTGTTCCTGGATTTTTTAACATGCATCCAGTGCCATCAAGCTGCAAGGGAAGTCACCTTGATAGGATACGGGTGAACAATTGTCACCCCCAACACTTCAATATATGATTGAGCAGCTTTCACTTAACAGGGAACAGGAGCTCTATGCAAACACCAGAACACAGAGGAACCTGGCAACAAACCTAAAAGGCACCCCATTAAGTCTGTTTTGCTAGTCACCACCATGAACTTGTGTTCCCAAATAAGGAACAACAACAAAAATCAATAAAAAACAGATAAAGATTATTTACGACATTCAGATACAATAAAACAAGCTACTGCCAAAAATGTAAGTGTTTGTGTGAGTGGAGTGCACATTGCTTAATATAAGTCTCCTCTCTGTCCAACTGGTAGGCAACATGAGATTGTACTGTTTGGCTGTACATCAAGGACAGCTGTCTGAGAAGTAAAAACAACACAAACTGTATCTAGTTACAGCCTGAAGGAGGTACACTGAACATACAATACAGATCGTTTTTTCTTTGTGTAAAACGCAGGTCCCATACTGCTAACTTCAGACTCACAGTGGCTTTAAAATTCACTGACGTCTCTGCCTGCATTTTGGAGGAATCATTTGCAAAGCACAGCCTAAGATGGTCTTCACAATGAAGTTGCACTTGAAACAAATGCACACATTTCCAAAGTGTGGGTTTTTTTTTCCCCTTTCTCTATAATGTTTAAAGTCAACATTCACTCTGTGTTAGCAATATAAAAAACATTCTAGAGAGAGCTGGTGAAGAGCTCTATTTGACAAAAGCATGGATATCTTGGTAGCGAAGATGCTTTACACTGAAGTTCTAAGTACAACTTAATAATAATTTTAATCACCAAAATATAGTCTCTTAATATTTATTTTATTACATATTACTTTAAGGAAACATTGAAAGGAATAAATTTGTGTTATGCTCCTGTTTGGGGGGGGGGCTCTTTGAAAGAGGGAAAAAAAAGGCAAATATTTTAACATAAGCTTTTGCTGTCCAGTGAGGTTCAAACACAATCAGTTGATAAGATACTGAATGCTATCCATACACGGCTCTGTTGTTGTTCAGATATAATAAAATACTGTAAAATGATTTGTGTCTTTTGGACCATTTAATGCACCACAGCTCCAAGGTACATCTTTTTTGGCTAACTCTACATTTAGTTTTAGGCTTTTGGACTGCCCCTACAAAGGCAAAAATGTTCATTCCTTCAACACAGGAAGATGGAACTAAACTAATAGGTATGGATGTATGTACGTATAAATAAGGCATACGAGTCCAAATGCACTTGATATTAATTTTTGAAGCTAGAGAGAAAAATACATGCTATTATAGTCAGGGTGGCGAGGAATCCTGAAATAATAGAGCAATACACATTCTGTTAAAACAAGATGAGTGACAAGAACAGGTTGTACAGGTACTAGAAAACAACCTTTGACATTAGCCCACTATTACAAATTCAAGACCAGTCCTCTTTGATCATATAGACATCGTTTGCATTATTTAGTGCATACAGTTTGACTCAACCGTCACCTCTAAAGAAACGCACAGAGTTCAACCATATAGGTACTTTATGCAATATTTTATCGTGAACATGTCAAAATTTGCATTTGTTACAAAGCCTAGGCAAAGCTGTTTGTTGTTCCTACATTTCTTTTGTCACATGGATAACTCTTCTGGATGAGCACTAGAACTATTTTCTCCTGTCTGTCCTCCTCTTTCCCCCAAAAAGCTCCGATTCCTTTGTGTGTAAGTAACACGTGAAATATATCAGCTAAAAGCAGCACTTTTTCTAAGCTAGTTATTTATTCTTTTAGTTACTTGTTTTTATACAAGGAATTTTTTTATTATTTAAAAACCAAACAGAAACAACAAACAGACAAACAAACAGCCTATATGATCAGACATGCAATGGGAATTCCACTACAGCCCTACAGGAGCACACAATACACAATGAGAAGGCTGGTAGTTTGACAGGAAAGCTAATGATCCAGATCTTGACCTAAATTTACTGAAAGCTATTGACTCTAAGAGAGCCGTGCCTACAACACTGATGATAAGCTTGATTTGTGTCCGAACGAGTAGAAGTAGGCCAAAAGAAAAAAGCTTGCTGGGAGCTCTGACCTCACCCCCTAAAAGTACTTGCTAGCCCAAGCACAGCACCAGACACAGCGTTGACAGAGCACATCTCCATAACTCAGGAGCCAACGCACTTGCTGTCAAATCTTTCTCTCCAATTGCCAACCAAGAGCACCTGCCCGGGGATTACAGCTTAAGGAATTCTCAGTCCTCTCTGTAACCTCACCTAGACGCCACTCAAACAACCTGGGGAACCAACTGGGGCACAAACTCAAACCAATGAACGAAGTGGTTGCTGCTGTTGTATGCCTCTTGACTACTGATACCAAAAACATCAAGGAAACAACATGATTTGTAGACACAGCAGAAAAGCTGCTTGCAATGTTCATGAAAATATGTATTGGCTAAGGACGCGAGTAGAGCAGAGCACAGCGCAGACACAATGTCGCTAACAAACTTGATCGTATATTGCTGAAGCAAGGGCTAGAACAATAAGTCATTAACCACTTCAAGCTACCTAATGCTCCAAAAATAACACATTTTACAACTGATCATTTTAAGTTATGAGTGTGTTTTGCAAACACAATATTACTGGCTCTGCTGATCCCTCCCTGTATGCACAGGGCCAACTTCATTTTTTTGTCAAGTTGATTTAAATCTGGGTTATTTCCCCAGCTTTAAATGAATTGGTCTGGATCTTGTCAGCATGATATAATGAAGATTTAGTTTCCCCTAAAACAGCTATTACATGTTTTCTGATAATTTTTTAATTATCATCTGAAAGTAAAGTTTAAACACCGCTTTGGACTGACCCACTGCCAGCTGGATAATACGTGATAGACGAAAGATAGACAAACGATGGGGTGATCTCTGCGGCTCCGTTGATGGCACTAACCTACACTTAGACACTTAAGTTTCAAAGCAGCACATCTTCCATATCTTATGAACCGTACGCTGAAATTTTCATGTGGTCACATGCACCTCAAGTATTCTCTCATGTGATGTGTTGATCATCCTGATATACTCAATATGAATGGACCGAGTATGTATTAAAGAGAACATATGACAAGATACCCTGTGCTGGTATTGTGCATGAGTGAATAGGTTTGGAATGTTACTTTGAGGGTAACCACTGATTATCAAAGTCAGTGATCACTTAATTTTGCAAAATGAATCTAAAGCCCTTCAGGAATAAAACAATAACACAAGCTCAAAATACTTAGAAGACACTTGGCTCTGTATGCACTTGTAATCTCTTCTTCTGTAACCTGAATCACACTGGAAAAGTGGGCTCTTAATTTCTTCAGATTTCTCCTCTGAAGCGTTTGGCCATGTAAAACACACAGTTGTGTGACATCCCAGTCACACACCACAACAACCAACTGCGATGACCTAAAAGCAGGGCTGGACATTAATGGAAGACTGCCCTTTATACACCAATTAAGCACTTATGCAGTAATTAAAGATGTAAGGAGAGACCTATTCAAGTACATGGGATATTAGGAATTTTCATCTCTTTGTTTTGTACAAAGCCCTGGCAGTATTAGCACTGACAGGAAACTGGCAGGAACAAGTGTGCAAATACAGACCTTATCACCAGCACAATCTCAGTAAGAATCTCTTTCTTTAAACCAACTCCATTTCAAAAATAATCTGGAATAAAGGTGGAGACTTAGAGATTTTAACAGCCAGAAGGAACCTGGGAGGAATGCGCACAAGTGATGGGGATGGCTGCAGCACTAGTTTTCTAAGGCACGGGTTGCTGGATTGCTCCTCTGCCATGCAAAACTCCTGCTCTCAGGAGTTTACCTGAGATACTTTAAGCTAAAAATCATTACCCAGACCCAGGAGTCAGGGAGCTATTAACATGATCAGTACAGATTAGTGTTCTTCTAGGAAGCCAAACCAGCGTGACATCAGCCTTCTAACTTTTTATTCTCTCCCAAATGGAGCAAAACCTAGAAGCCATTTGAATTCTTTCCAAAATACTTTGTTCAAAATAAATGATTTCTGAAGACATCATTCTAATTGAAGAAGGGTACTGCCTACAAAAATTTTGTTCTTTGAAAGAAAATAGTAAAAGGAAATTTGAGTCATGGGAGCATAGGAATGATCTGACACTATCTCCACTGCTTAACTGCTGCCAGCTCCATTTAAACAAAAGGTTGGCCCCAAAATAAGTGTCAAGTCTATACATCCTCTAAACCTGGGGGAGGAGAGTTTAAGATTTGGATCTGATTTCTGCAGCACAAGCCCATCTCTAATTAAAATGAACTGGATTTAAGAAGGAGAAGAAGATAAATACATAACTTAGACTCCTGTGTTGACAGCAGACTTTGTGTGCAAAGTTCTTGCTGAGGGCAAATTTCTATAGCCAAGCCAAAAAGCCATGAAAATCGGGGTTTATAATAAAAGTACTTACAAATGCTTAACTATAGCAGTGCTTTCAGAGACCGCTATAGCAAAAGCCACCTTGAAAAGACAAGTTCCCCAGTCCATTCCCTGCATGGACTGCATTTAATTGCAATGCTGATTCATCCTTCTTCCCACACAAACACCAGAGCTTCACTGCTATCAGCTCTAATGTCTCAGACGTTGCAGATATTGCAGCAATGCCTCAGCGTTCCTCTACTTACAGATCAGTTGCAAGAAGATTTCTGAACTTTTTTTCCATCTAAAGACAATGTAAGTAATGTCTGGGTATAAACCTGCTCTTGCAAAGTCAAATACCTACACCAAGCACAACAATTACACAAACAGCAGTGGATAAACACAGAGCAAAAACGAAAGCAAAAGGTTCAGCCAAAGACATTTCAGAATACAGAGCGTAAACTTTTTATAAGTCTAATTTTGGAAGACAAAGCTTTTCATTTTGTAGTGAGACACGTTGTTTACAACAGAGTAGAGAGCCAAGGGTAATAAAAATGAGGCACTGCAACCTTTAAGGTTATCCACAGCTGTCAGGAAGCTTCTAATTAAGATGGGACATTTCAGCCAGTACTCGGAAGGGAGGCAGCAGGGAGATACTGCTACACTGGGCTTCCATCTCCACGGCTCTTAGCAGCTCCTAATTCTCTCTGACACTACAACAATCACCTTCCCTTCTCTATCACGGAAAGGCAATGTCGGGTCCGTATTACGCATAGGTATGTATTTAAAAAAGGCCCTCCATAGCCAAAGTAAGCCAGAAGTGTGGTTTCAGAAGTACTCAAAACTTTGAAGGTGTTCTCCTAGAAAGTAGCTATGAACTACGAATGAGAAACCTTTATCCATCACAGCAATGATGCATAACACAACAAGACACCTCCAAACGCTGAGCTGCTGGGCCAGTGCTAGCCATATTTCCATGCAACTTGTACAGGCAAATAATGGGGGCTACTACAAGCATTGTGAATCCTACCCTTGGTGCCTACCACTTCAGATCTGTCACAGAGGTCCGTCAGACCTCACAATCCTTTCTCATTCTCCAGCAGCTCAGGCTGAGTTTAACACAGCTGGGGAACCGCACTTTGGTCTCTTTGTGTCTGTCTCCCTGCATGCTAGACACAGCTAGGTGGCAATGCCGATGCTTCGAGGATATCTGCTGGAAGACCCAATTCGCACCCACTGAGTTGACAGCAGTAGCAACAACAGACTGCTTCTGCTCCAGTTGTTTGTTTTATCCCTTCTTTTCTACACTTCTTCCACACCTACAGGTCAGAGATCCTGCAGAGTCTACGTAGATCTCCCCAAACCGGGAACACTCCCGTCAGTCAGTTTTATGGCTCTTTTACGTTACCAGGCTATTGTAAAGGGGCTGCAATTCTTTTTGAACATCTGGCTCAAAACTAAACAGTGCAGTGTGATTCAAAAAAAAAAAAAAAAAATCCAAACAAAACTGCCAGCAGCTTCGTATGTGTCTTCTGCATTTCTGCGACTGTGTACACTGTTACCTTTATGCCAAATGTATAGCACAGACTGCACGCTGAGCCACAAGTGCCTGTGTAAACACTGGGTTGAATTTCATCACAGACTTTTACATAGCTACAATGGAAAAAGACCAGGTTGATGAACATTCAGCTGCGTTGTGTCCCCCCATCTCCATCCCCCTGTGTGAAAAATTTTATGCAGTAGCATTATTTCTTTAATAGCACAATTATTAGACTTACAGGTACCTGCATGGTGTAAACAGCCAAGGACAGTGATGGGAATTGCTTAGTTTAAGGTCCTGGAGATTTGTGTCACAGTAATGGTCTGAATTCAAACAGAGTAAAATTTAGTTTACAGAGCAACAGAAAGCTTCCTAACAGTAAAATCTATTAGACTGTGAAACGGTCTTATAGGAAATGCATTATCACTTGAGTCAGATAAAAACAGCCTAAAACCAGAGAAAATACAGTAGGACACAACCCTGCATTGGCAAGAGTATTAGGCAAGATAACCTAAATGGTATTCTTCTTTGATTTCTGTGAAGTGTGAATTGTTTATAATGTAATTGCAGAAAAACATGTTAAAGTAAAGTATTCAAGACTGTCCCCCCCCCCATGGGCTACCAGGCTTTCCCTTCCAGCTTTCCATGGCCTTCCTCCTACCAAATATAACGGTACCTTTTAACAGATCCGAAAGCAACAGAGCCCTTCTGCAAGGCTGCAACATCACCCTTTCAAAGAGCGTGCACCCTGGAGTCACCGCATCCTACGGAGCACGCACACTTTGAACTTTTCAACAATTCTTAACACCTACTGCGTCTCTGCTTGGTCTCTTGTAGTAGGATTAACACAAGTATGTGTGACAGGAAAAGCGTCTTTGATTTGCTTGTCTTCAATTCAACGGTCAGAGCACTATTTCTGAACTGCTCAGACTGCAAACTGGCAGTGTGCTAGTTTAGAATAGCCGCCAAAAGTTAATTATTTCACAAGCATCACATATTTTTGGTTGATTTCAAGTCAGCATTTGAATTAAACTTGAATTTTTATCTTTTCAGAAAACTGCAAAAAATAAAAAAAGACAAAACCCCAACAAACCTGGCTTCTCCTTTGCAATAAAAACATTCTTCATCTCTATTAAACCAGGTATATACTGTTCATCAATCTTCAGGCAAAAAGTTTTACCATGGTTATGAGACATTTACAGCAACAAATCCTTTATTTCATACTGCTTGGAGAATTGAGTAAAATACCAGTACTAATGGGTAAAAGTCCCAGTTCATAAAAATATTCAAGAATGTGCTTAATTCTAAGCATATCAGCAATCCTGTTAACTTTAATTACATTTAAGGAGATGCATAAGTTGTTTGCTAATAAGAATACAATTTGTAATGTGCTTAACCTTAAGTATATACTTATGCACCCTACAAAATATACATACCACTTCTGAAACTTACCCAGAAAACAGGAAGGTGGTAAATACTAGCAAAAAGTATGTAAAAATGCCACAGAGGAAATCTTTATTTTGAAAAAAAAAAAATCTATGAAAAGTCTGCTCTTATTTTACTCGAGGATACTGCTTTGAAAAGCTCTCCCAGATGTAGGAAGTCTGACACTGGAGGAGACAGGTGACTCAACAATTCCTTCGTACTCCAAGGAAAGAGGAAGAAATAGTAAAATAGTTCAGGTATAGTTCTCTGCCTGAGGCCACAAAACATAATTTTACTACAAAACAAATGGTAAACATCAAACATTGTTCGTCAAAGCATACAAGAAAGTAGTCCAGGACAGTTTTTGACTTTGCCGCCAGCTCCTTCTCAGGGTTTAACGTACTTTGATAATCTTTGTAATACTTTTCATTAGCAGAACAAAAGAATAGTAAAAGTGGGTATCCTCCTTAAAACTAGCCAAGACTTTCCTACCCTTTCACTCTGTAGTTATTGAAGAAAATTTCAATCAAATTGCTCTTAAAAGCTTAGCAAAAATTAAAATTTTAGAGTAAGTTAGGATTTTAACTGAAATGCTAAAAAACTTCCTTTTCATTATTATCTTGATTATCTTTTGCATATGTTCCAAATGGACAGTCATGTTAAATAGCTGTTAAATAGCTTCAATTAGAGTTTAATTTCACATCTTCATTCTCAAGTGCTAGAAAGCTTTGCACTGCTTGTCAACCAGAAGGCAAGCTATGTGCAAGGTCAATACTGCAACATAAGCTTTTAATGTAATTTTGTTTACAGTTAGTAGGCATATGTCATTTAGCAAGTCTCTCTTATAAAGAACCTTTAAAAAACTACAAATTTAAACCTGCTGTTAGCTTAGGATACTATTAGCTATCATGAGAGCAAAAGGGAACTATGACTGCTATAAGTTGCCAGTACCAGTCTGCCACAACTTATGTGCAGAGTTACTACGAATAAAACCTGTTTTTTATTTCTTAGTTCATGCACATTGCTAATTTAGCATGAAGGCTTACTTTATTAATGTTTTGTTGCATAGTGACTTGTATCTTTAAATTGCCCTTTTCTGACACTTCTGTGCACTCCAAGGCATGTGCCTGCCCTGCCTGGAATTACACCATGCCAAGTACCAATTGAGAAAAGTGGATCTGTTAAAAGTTTCTAATGTCCCTAAGGAGGGTATATGAAGCTTTTTATTCTGGACTGCATCTTTATATCCAGCTTTCTACAGGCTGGTTTCTGAGAAACACATCCATCATGCTTACCTGCACTTCTAGCCTGCTAATCAGCCCCCTCCCTTCTCGCAGCACCATTCATTATCTCATGACAGCTGCGGGGCTGGTTCCTGGTATGTTCAATTTCAATCCCAGCCTCAGTACTCAAGTCATTCCTAGTACGTTGCTTTCGGGTCAGTTGAAAAACCATAATCACCAGCACGCTGGTCCTGTTTAGATTACCATCGTTTCTACCGCAGCAGTGTCTGAAACAAGCACTAGGTTTGGATTGTGCCATCTGTGCGCAAATAACGACGGTCCCCGGCTCGTAAGGTTACACTTCAGGGCAAATGCTGGAAATGAAATAACACCGAAAACCGTGGATAAAAATCGAAGGCCTGCTCAAGTTTCTGGCAAAACCCCTGCTGATTTCAATGAAGCCAGGACCTACCCACCTCCTATCTCACAACAAAGGAATGCTATCACTGAATACGAAATTAAACAGTGCCTGCGCTACCACGGCCCTTTTCGTGCAGCGCACAAAGGCACATCGCTGCCTCGCAGCGCCGAGCTCCCAGAGGTGCCCGATCTGCTGCGGCCACTGGTGCTGTTGAACTAAAACCAAGGTAAACAAGCGTCAGCCAAACTTTTCTTTTCTCCTTCCCTTCCCTGAGTGCTCTATTCAAAACACTGGGGGAAGGAGAGGGGGAGGAGGCACAGATTATGTTACACACCAAAATAAATGCAGTTGTTCCCAAACCAGTCTCCAGCTGCCATTTGTCATCTTCTCCCAGCCACAATACAGGTTGTCACTGCCTGCAGCCACTGCCTGCCAGCTCAGAAGGGTTCAAGGGCAGGAGTACGCAGGTTACACTACGGAGAGAGAGAAAAGCTGAGTGGGAAGCATGAACCAGGCACCTGCACAATGCACGCTGAATTTCCTGAGCATCTTCTAATTAAATTACACAAATGAACCAGAATAAGAAAGGCTGAGGAGAGGAGGAAGAAACAAAGACAAGAGAGTCAAAAACATATCCACTAATGAGGAAGAAACTAAAAGGAATTCCAAGTTATTTCCACACATTTTTTCAGAATGAATTGGTAAAACCAGGGTATTTTAAAAGCTCTTTAAGCCAGTTTGTTTATTTTTTTTTAAAGGCAGGCTGTGTTTAATACAATACTTCTCAATAGAGGGCCTTCCACCAGATTTTGCTGTAGCATGTAAAGCTGGTCCAAATTCCTGGTCCAAGACTACTAACCTCCCATCACCATTTAACATCAAGATTATCAACTTCAGGAACTGCAGAAATAACTGTATAATAAATAATTGTATAATAAATAATGGTCAATGAATCAGGCATGACTTCACTGCCGAATTATGCAGTTTCCCTGACAGTTGCCTACACTCACAGAACCTTAAAGATTAGAGGGTTTAGCAACAATGTTCAGAAGTGTCACTGGTAACGGAAGACACATTTGGGAAGTTTAAAAACTTTCAAACTATTACTCTCTCCTGTTTCAAATCCCAGACAAAAATGGAAAAGATGGCAACTCTTCCTTCCGAAAAAAAAAAATAAAATTGAAAGATTCTTACATTTTGTTACCAAACTCTCAAACTGCACTATTTATAGTAAAATTCTTTTCAAGGCCACAGTGTGTTCAAGAAATGCAATGAAAACTGACAGCAGTGTGGATCTGCACTTCGTAAGAGGTCTCTGTGGTTACATCTTTAATAACTCCAGTTAAGCAAGAAAAAACGGGGGGGGGGGGGGGT
>VXAA01001407.1:594019-612403 GCA_013399115.1 Anseranas semipalmata
GAAGTAATTTGGTGAAAACGTTGATATGCAGTTCCATTTAGGTCTGATTTCACACACAATGTTCCTATTGTTGAGTTTGCATTTCAGCCAAAGCTGATGGCACAAGGTACAGCTACATGTGCACACAAACAAAAATGTAAACAGAGAGTAATACCATACCAATTAATTATCATGAATTCTTTAAAAACAACCAGCACTGTTAGCAGTGCCAATATGAAAATGCCCTACCTGAAATGCAAGTCGCAAAGCGGCTTTGCTTTCATCATAGATCCATATTAAAGAGTAAACAACATAGCTGCACCTCGGGAAAGATTTGAAAAAGAAATGGGTGATAATTTACGAAGTGTTTTGTACTACTGTTTTTCCCTTTTGTGAACTTTGCTTTGGCTGGTTTGCTACAGTAGGGAGTAAGGGGAAACCAGCTGAACATAAACTGTTTGATTTGAAAGTTCGCATCTGTAAACTCCTGAGACAGCCCGAGGGAGGAGGTGATAATTCAGTATCTTATTATAGCAGGCAGCACAGAGATCAAAGAGAAAGACGACTTGGCTGAAACCAACCATGACGGCTTGACTGTGTGAGGTACTAGTAAAAATAAGATATTTTTGATGCTTAAGGAAGACTGTCTGAACTGCAGCCCCGCTCACCTTCCACTTGTCATGCTGTTTTGGATTTTGTTGCAGCCACGCTGGAGTAAGAGCCTCCTGCTGACATACGTGTCTTTGATAGCAGTTTGGACGAGACAAGAAGGTTTGACATTGCTACACTGGCAGTCTTTCAATTGAAAATCCAGTACAATTAAAAGCTGGAGCTTTATTCCCAACATACAAAGACAGAAGCTAGGAATGGCCAGAAACTCAGGCTCCTGGTGGTACAGGTAGAGACCATCTCACTGCATAACACAGGGATGGTTCCTATGCCCTACCTCAGCACATGTATGGAAGTCCCAGTACTGAACACTGACTTCTAAAAAGTCAAAGGAGACTATTTCCACATGCTTATCCAAATGCTACTTAGAACTTTGTTGTGTACATTTTCCAGGGCACGCAATTTCCAAATAGAGTGGCTGGACTACTTGACCTCAGCTCTCCATCTACATCCTATCACAATGGCAAAGCATGAAGTGATCCCTCCCTAAGGTAGACATTTCTTGAGATCTGAAAAATACATTCAGCTAGAATATGCAGGGTTCTAGATGTCCATTCAATTTCGTGCATGCACTGTGCTGCTCTTCTCTGGTCACAAAGTATCTAAAAGGATTAGGGGCTGCTTGCCTGGTGGTTCTCTTTTCTCACACCTCTGCATTACACAACGGTGCTGTTAGGACAGGCAGATCTTGGAAGGATCCAGAGATGTCACACTGATGCAGAATTGGCTTTTGACTTAATTCCCATCCAATTTGTTATAGATTTGAGTCCACGAAAAAGACAAAAGAAAACAAAAACAAAACAAAACAACAATAACAACAAAAAAAAAAAACCAAGAAAAACCCACAAAAACAGAGAACAGCGAGTGCTTAAATCCTACCCAAGACAACAGCTTCCTAACGTCCACTTGGAGTAAAGTACATTGAAGCATTTTGCTGAATTAGAGCTTTGGAAAACAAGGCGAGGTCCATTGAATTTCACTGGCGTGATGTCAGTAAGCGAAAAACGAGATTCCTCCCCACAAAATAAATGGAAATATGGCTGAGGCAGAAGGAGAGACATCATTGTTGTATACTTGTGCCAATTATGGCCTAGGTGCTAAGATGGCGAGTCCACTAAAAATAGCTATGAACGAGTGATACTACATTATAATGATATGTTGGAAAAAATAATACAAAAAGGGTTTTTTGGCCTATATCAAGACATCCAATGTTGTTATCAACAGCTAAGCCATTTGCAATTCAGATTACACTACCACCTCAAGGCTCCAGGCTCATGCAAACAAAGGAAAAAGAAATAACATCTATGAAAAAGAATTTACTAATTTTTGTGCTTATAAATAGGTTCTTTTTAAAAAACACCTCTCATTCTTCCCCAGATTTTTCAATATGTATGCTGAAGCATGATCACATGTTTCAGATCTGTAAGGCTTTTTTTCCCGTTTTTTTTGTTTTTCAAAGATGCTGATTAATCTGAATTACCACACAGCAGACTTTTTAATTGTGAATGTTTTCAAACCAGAGTCTGCCTTACATCTGCATTCACATCTTATATTATAAATATTGCCACAGAAAATGCTTTGTATATAAAGTACCTAAAAACGCATCACACAGAGAAGAATAGCCCGTGTTGTGTATATACGGCAGACAAACAAAATTCCATGGAAAAACACACACTGTAAACATCACTGCTTCCCCATTGAGGACAGCTGCTGTAACACAATCCGCGGTGCCTGCTGCCAGGATTTTCCACATGAGTGCATCTTCTTTTAACCGCTGCTCAAACACTGGCTGAAAGAGGAGCTGCTAGACTGAACATGTGTCTGCGCTCGGATGACAAACCCCCGGCACAGCACTGGAATGCAGAGCAAACCTCGGGATTTTGGCGGGAAGGGCGCTGCCCGCTCCGTGGGCCTTCGGAGCAAACTCTCCGATGCTTTTGCTTTGGGATATGCACGCCGTGCTTCCCGATAAGACGATCACAGTGTGTGTGGTTGTGAGAATGCACGCAGTCGCAGAAATTTTAAACAGAAATTGTCAATAAATGAATCACAACTTAAGGCAACAGTATGAAATATACGTCTTACATTGCTTATATTGGCAGCTGAGTAGAAAGAAAGGATAACCACATTGGACATGTATATTAATTTTCTTAGATTAAAGAAAATGGATATTGGCAGAAAGCTTCAGAGATATAAAATGCTGGGGGAGGAGGCGGGAAGGGGTGGCTGCAGAGAATCTGTTCGTAACATTAACAAACTGCAAAACAAGCCCCAGATTAGATAGAAAATGGAATCAGGTTTCCCTGCACAAAAGATACCTCAGCTGCCAAAAGTACAAGAGCAATTAAGGAGCACAAATCAGCTTAAAAGCAGAGGGGAATAAATGGTGTAGAAAAAGGGTAGTGCTCACTTGAATTAATGAGTTTGTACATGAATATGCACACACATTTATACATACACACGCAGTCAGGGTGAAGCTTCTTCTCTGCACATACAGCAGGCTATGTGTCCGCTCTGTGCGGGGCTTGGATGCTCTGTGGCTTCCCCTAGCTCAAAGGGCTTTGGTGCTGGCTTTTTCCTTGACTCCTGTTGCATACTTACTGCTACTCCATTGCAAAAGTGCGACCCTGGTACCCTGATATCCCAGGCAGGAAAGAAACCACTGACATATTTCTCATAGGTGAAGCTCACAAATACTCTAGATTTAAAATTCACATTAAAGGGCATGTACCAGTCAAAGCAGACAAAATCTTAGTAAAAGTTGTTTTAACTCATTAAAATAATAGTTTGTTGGTTTTTTTTTTTTTTTTTTTGTCCTATGCCTCAGTTTCTTCACTATCCTTGAATCTATTTTGTGCACAGATGAGAATCCTCCAAGAAGCTAGAACCCTCCCTTCTCCCTTCCTGCAAGAACCAGGCTTCCTCTCAAAAACCAGCAAGCAACCTGGTTCTCTCCCTCTGGGTGACGAGAGGAAACAAAGGCACAGGATGTATGTGTGCACGAGTGAGAAGGATGATCTACAGATCAAGAGAAAGAACAACATTCAAGGAAAATCTGAAATATGTATTGACAACTGGGGAGATTGTTTCAGAAATGATATAGATAGATATATAATCACAGTAGCAAAACTTCTATGGCAATCCTCACTCCCAAAGTACAATAATTCCCAAGCTGCATTAGCTGCCTATTTAAACTACAGAAGTAACAATGCTGAGTTCATACTCTACCAATGCTAAAATCTTTTTCAGGGTGGTTGTGCTAATTACCTAACCAGTAGTGCCTTCTTGGGTGAAAATACTGTCAATATTTCGTTACTTTCTTCAAACTGCAGGTCATCTCTGGACAACATATACGTGTGGGTATGGATGGGCCAGCACTGAACAAATGAATTGGTTAAACCAGTTAAAAAGAAACCCAGAAGCCAGAGTACATTTCCCTTTGTAGAGGACAAATATCAAGAAAAATGGTTGCAGCATTGGTAGGGCAAACATCTTTCCCACATTTTGTCCCATAATTTCAGAGCATATACCTCAGACAGTGCTATCAACCACTGCCACTTTATCGTAAATGTCTCTTGGTATTTGCTGTGTTACCTCAACACTAATTCAAGAATTTATGTGAACATCTTCAACTCTTTAAGTGTATTTCTAGCTTTATGAAAGGACTTCAAACTATGTGTAGCCTAGCTTTTAAGAACACAAAAGGTTAAAAAGAGATGCCAGTACTTCTTTAAGTCTTGTGATTCAGCATGGCCTAACGCACAATTTATGAGCTCTTCAGGGCTGGCAATGCTATGATTACTCAACCTGGCTCATAGTTGGCAGACACAGTCCAAACAAGAGAATCAGAGAATCTCAGTTCTAATCCCTGATCTTTTACAGGGATTCAGCTGGATCTGATTCAGCAACACATGCAGGCACATGCTATGTGTTAAACAAAATGTTACCTCCACTGAAGCTATTAGGACACTGAAAGTACTCAAAGTGGATGCTTAACCAATTACCTAAATCAAGGTCTACACGTTCTGAAGAGAGCTGCTCAAAAGTTCTATGTTCTTCCTTTGGCTTAATTACCAACTCAGCTGATGGAGTTTGGCATTCTGTGGGAAGCGCAGGATGGTCAATACAAGATTTACTGTCCAATAAAATGCAAGGTATTATAATATTTAGTTGTAATAACGAAGTAACAGTGCACATATGAGGGCAGAAGCAGCAGAAAGCACAGCCTGACAGCCTTCTGAAACCTTAGAACAATGTGGTAAATGATGACCAAACTTTGATAGAACTTGATAGAACTTTGATGCGCCTTTGAGTTCCACCATACCTTGTGTAAGAAAATGTTTTCAGCACTTAGCAGCTCTAATATATCTTCTGGTCATTGGCTAACTCTTATGGTTTGTCCTGCTAAGTCTTGGGGCTTCAGCCTTGGCATAATTTAGCAATGCCACCTCTCATCTTCAAAAAGTGGGGAAAAAAAAAAACAACACTTCACAGACATAACAGAAAACAGGAAGAGTTCCACATTGATCTTCAGATTCTTTTGGCTATGAACCATGTAAAATCAACATGCAGGTAGTGCTTAGAAATGCATGAGCCATGAGATCTGTTTTAGAGGTCCTAATGAAATTCCATTAACGAAAGAAACTTAATAGAACTAGGATGTTGAAAAAATAAAAATCTGAATACAGGAGATAAAGTGATAGAACAGAATGAGCACAGGATGTAAAGTCACAAATTCCAAATATATGAGTTCTTGAGCACCCCTTCAAATACTAAAAATCTACACCTGACTTTAATGTTAGAATTGTTTGTGGTTCCCTTGTTGACATGGTGGGGTGCATAACAGACTGGCAAATACCAGCACCTTCACAAATAAAATCTGGTACAGTTGGAGATTAAAAATCCCCCATGTTTTGGATCTCTTAGATCATCTAAGAAAATGGAGGAGCCTCAAACAATTAAACAGAATAGTAGTAACAAACACAGGTACAGTACCACATTCATTCTTCTGCGAAGCCACACCATTTAGAGACCAAATTCCTTTTGCATTTCGCATGAAAACGTGAACTTCTGCCTGTTAAGTTAGAGGGATCACGGCATACTTTACTTGAGAAGGACCAGAGAAGTCTGCATCCCTGTAAATGAATACCCACAATATCAACCAGAGACAAGAAGGTAGCTGGGGGGCGGGCAAAGCTCAGCATGAACACCAAGGGTCAGACATGGCCATGCACAATCAGACATTTAATGAATTTCTGCAGACAGCTGCTTACATAACTGTCAAGCTGTCCTACCAGGCCTTCGAAAGCACTGAGGCATTTCGCCTTTTTCAAGGAGGAAAAAAACCCACTCTGAAAGATAAGAAAAGCAAAACTCATAAGCTGCAATAGTTGCAATTACTTATAATAGCTTATGACTACATGGATTAAGCTTTAATTATTATACTGTTGCTATTTGTCTACTATTGGATGTGTCGAGAAACCAGTTCTAACCTGTCAGACACGATGGACTGATGTTTTCTAATGTTTAAAGAGTTATAGTTTGCCCTTGCCTTTTGCCAACAGTATATTTCCACAATTAAAGGAAGTTATTTTATACTATTTTAAACAAAGTTTGAAGAAACTTGCCGTAGGAACAAACTTCCTGAGCTTCATTATCCAAAGCTTTAAAATGACTGGCAAGCTTCACTTTTGAGTCATATAAGTTAATTGATGACACACTAATCATGAGGAGTAATGCTAGTCTAGTCAGGTATTCTTTCTTCCTGGTAAATACAATCCAGGATACCCTGAGGGATTCTGCTAAGCACAGATGTAGAGAAAAGCACACAGAAAAAGAGGACAGGAACACATTTTTCAACATGTCTTTTCCCCTTATTCAACTGTCGAAGAGAACAAATGCATTGTCCAACGAGGATTATAAATGAGCCTGTGCCCAAAGTTAAAACCGAACTTCCGAAAATATACATGCTACCACTTTGAATTTCATCCCTCAGATATTGACAACTTTTATCCTATGGAAATGATTTAGGTTTTCTTTTTAGTCACTTAAATCCACAAGACAGATTATGAAATTATATACTTTGTCTTTCCAGTGAAAAGAAGGGACAAAGGGATCTGGCCACAGATTTATCCACAGATTTGCCAACTCCCATGACAAGCTGCTGAACGAACCTTTAATTATTTTTTTTCCATTTGATAAAAATCTGTCATTTAACAGTCTTATAGGAAGGGCCATAAGTACATAGCCACCTTTCAGTATGCAAATAAGCACTCTGTACCTTAGGAAATTTATACAGAAGACAAAAGTCCTTAGGAAATTTATACAGAAGACAAAAGTCCTAGTCTGATACTTATTTTAAAATTAGGAATGTGATTGTGTTTCTTGAACTAAGGTGTCACAGCAGGCAATGGAATGAAATTAAACTGCCCTATACATTGCACTTCTATCAAGCTGACTTTTTCTCGTTTCCTGTTTTTCTATATGCTTATTTTTAAGGTATTTCATTAGACATTTTATTAACAAAACACTCGCTAATAAAACTATAAAGAAAATATATGGCTTCCATTTGCTTTTCATTTTTAAGCAAGACTTTTAATGACTCACTTCTGTATTTAAACATCTTTGTCCAGAGACAGTAAAAACTATAAGAAAATGGACAGATCCCAAATCAGATGCAACTGCTCTTTGAATTTTTATATAAAAGAACAACAAGGCAACAATTCTTTCCTCCATTTCAAACCTGGAAGTATACAATGCCTTCATAACAGGCAGAACTCTGTCTCCAGATTTTACCTTCAATCTAACAGGTGTAAATTTGGGGTTCATCTTTAGGATACTTTTAAATAACCAATAGTAAAAAAAAAAAAAAAAAAAAAAAAAAACTAGCTTCCCACTGCCCGTAATGCAGCAGTGCCTTCCCTCCCATGAACGCATTAAAAACAGGGTTAAGATGCAACAGCTTAGGGGAACAAGTATCGGAGAAAAATCAGTTATGGATTTCTACACAATTCTTTTGAAATGTAATTTCAAGAAAAATAAAATTCTTCAAGCCCAATCACAGAATAAGGACACCACCTCACTTGTTTTGTCCTTTTGCGGAGATAAGTAAAACATACTGCTGTTTGCAAAAGGAATTGCTTTGGTAGATACTCTGAGCCTTACATTATCAAAGAACTGCTGCAGTATCTTCCTCCCTATCTCTCCCAAATAGAGCTGTTGTATCTCCTTTTTCCTCAATAACCTGGAATATACTATACACAATTTCACGTTGGAAGTGGAAAGATGCTGAAAGTGGGAATAGCTAGTTCAAAGTTAGTGTAATCTCACTAGTTAGGCTTTGAGAGCAGATGAAATATTCATTCCCTGAATCAAAACATTCAGAGAAGTGTCATAGGAAATAAGTCTGAAACTACTTGTCAAGAATAGAAAAATGAAAACTACCCATGGTAAATTTCAGGAAAAGCTTTCAATCCCTTCAAGCCAGTCTCAAAATACTCTTTGGAATTCTGGTAAATCAATCTCAGCATCTAGGTCAAACCCGCTTCGGGTCCCGCTGTGGTTTTGCTGATTCACAGGACAGGAAAGAGCATCTTTCTTGTTTGGGGAAGGGGATGGAGGGGGCAGGGGTTGTCGCCAGGTGCCAACTATTTAACAGCTGTAAAGATACTGGCTTACTGTAAAAAGAACTACTGCTCTAAAGTGACTATAGTTGAGAAAACAGCCTATCATTGCAGTCTTCCCTAACGATTTCATTGCTCATGCTGTGCACATGTATACTGTAGGGCTTCACTTTGTTAAATTACAGGCATTTTCCAACTTTCAAGCTTAGATATCATTTCATCCTCTCTCTAACAGAAGAAATAGTTTTATGCACAAGAGAATTCACAAAACATGATTTCTTGTGGCTCCCTGTATGGATTGTGCCTTGCCTAACACTAAGGCCGAATGCAGACTAAAAGCTTTCACTTCAGTGGAAGAACCAACTGTGGGCTTTACCTCTTCCTCTTCTCCAAAATTGTGCATTTCATTAAACTGAGCATCATTGAAACTTTTAACTCCTGTGAAGTTTAGGTAAGACTGGACAAAATTTTTAAAAGTTATCCAAGGACTGGCAACTGGTAACATTCAGACAATAGGATCATATTGGCCTTACTTCCTTGCAAAACAAATGTTGGTTTATGCAACAGTGCAGGCAACTTCTGCTTATTTTTCTTGCTAGTCTGACCTGGCCAAGGAGATTAAAATAAGGGAACATATGAAGGAGAAATTATATGAATTGCTTTTTTCTTCCCTGACAGAAAATTATGCCCTATCTGATGAAACTTGTACTCAGTCCCCAAAAATGTATATAAGAAAATGCTGTCAGACATAATAAAGAACTCATTAAAAGATACAGCATCCCAAGTACCATAGTATTCCAGGTAAAAGCCCACATTTTATAATACTGACCTTAAGTGACAAACACTAAGAGATGCCACCTTTAGGGTTATAACCACCTCAGCCACTTGCACGCTGTTCATGCCTTGTTGAAGGCTCTATGGTTCCAGCACTATTTAGAGCATTTTGTCTCATCTTTCAAGGGTTTCCCCTTCTATCAATAATTTATTCCAAAAAGAAAAAACCTTCCAGTTACAAATCTTAACTTAAACCCATTTCTCACGTATCCTGAGAGAAAAACAACTGAAGTATGTTAAGCAGTTCCACTTTTACAGCTGTCCTGCTATGCAAGTACCATAAAAAGGGGGAAAAGGAAAAAAAAAAAAAAAAGGAGATGCTGGCTCTCAGGGAACTTTTTCATATGGAAAGCTGAAGCTACAGTGGTGGTACAACCTACAGGGACCACCTGCCTAGTCCTGGTGACAGCAGTGATCAGTACATCCTGGAGCATGATACACGCTAGCCAGGTTACATTACCAACTGCCATTAAAGTGTGCTTCATCCCATCTAGCTTATCAGCCTAGAGGCTCCTCTTAATAACTCCAGAAACCTGGGAGATTTCTAACATGATAGAGTGATAGAACGCTATAGGTAGCCTTGTTCAGCAGCAGAATAATAAAGTAACTAAAGATTGGGTTTATCAGCTTTTAAATATGTGATCTCTCTTAATAGGAAATAGGTTCTAAACTTAGAGTTAGATAACATACTAAACTGCTAACAATTTTTCTCCCTGCGTTCTCCTTAGAGACCCATTCTCACCACAGGCCTATGTTGGAAACTTGTTTGGAAGACTGTGCTTGAGAACTATGCTGCAAGACTTGTTCATGATGTGTCGTGACACATTAGGATTAAAATCACTTTACTTTAAGATTATAGTTCTGGGACTCTGTACACATGCAGTCTTACCTACAAGGCAAATCCAGAAGATTCAGTTTTCTGTTGAGAGTAGTTGGATCTTCCAAATAAAAAACACAAGAGGACCGTAACTCAGGTAAAACACTAGCCCAACATCTGTAACAGACTTTGATCAGTCTGCCACCTTTAGAATTTTACCGCTTCCCACCAAGCACCGAGCACAGAAATTGTACTGAGTGTTCCCCAGTTGTACTGAACATTACCTGATCGGCCTTTCCAGGAACACAATGAGCAGGGATGCGAAGGAGGAAAGGTCAAGTCTGAAAGGAGGCTTGTCTAGTGCTGCCATGTCTTCCCTCCAAAACAAATACGGAGAGAACTCCTACGCAATCCCTCTCACAGAATCAACCATCTCTAAGCCATGTCCACTTTCCAACTAAAATCCTTTGTATCCAGAGTTTTTAAAAGATATTTTATGTTTAGATTTCTTCTCATCCCAAAGCTCAGAGGAGATATTGGCACTTGGCTGAGATGTCTGTAGGTTACAAGTGTAGAAAGTACTGAAGCCATCTATCACATCCATGACCTACATCCTCATATACATATACACACACACACACACGAACACAGACACTTTTTTTTCTTAATACACACACAAACACGCTTTTTATCCTTTAAGAACAAAAGTTTGTCATCACTCTTTTTTGTTGTTGTTCTTAAAAAGAAGATTACAAATAAATCCTTCCTAAAATTCTGGCAACCTTTCTACCTGAAACAGTGAATGCTTCTGAAATAAAAGAATGTACTCATGCCACCCTACTACACTAATTTTGTCATCCAGTTGACTATTAACCCATGGCCGAGTAACTCAAAGGTAGACATAATCTCATATATAACACGACTGCCCCCTTGTGTTAAGCTAAATCCCTTTGCTTTAGCAGGAGCATCTCTCAACATCTCTCCTTAGTTCTCTTTCCTCAAGGTGAAAAAATATGAAACTAATTTCTCGAGTATGAAACTAGAGCTCTACAGTTGGTGAAACTACTACAAAAAATAGTGCGTGGATGATAGAAAACAATTTGGATAATAGCAGCTCATATTTCCAAAGCGATGCAATCCTAAATCACTGACAGGTTTATTAACAACAACCACCACCCCTCTCAAAGGCTGTTGTCTTTATACGATTCATTTTTTTCTTACAGGTCAGTTATAAAATTAATTATATGAAATCATACAAGACTGTTAGCTAACTTCAGGTAAGATGTACAGTGCAATTCACCAGCCACTCCGAATGGGCAACACAATAAGGGGAAAATTCAGAAAAACTTTGGAGGTGCAAGTGTACACATAGACATATACAGTTCATATGCTTACATTTGAAATTATTTGCTCAAACAAAACAACATCTTTGCTGAACACATTCAGTTTGCAAGCTTATAAGTACTGTAATATTTTTTCTAATGAGAATTTGGTTCCATGTATAATTTACATATATTAACATACTATGCATGTGTTCAGAAACTTAGCAATTATTTCAAACGTCACAAAGTCTTATAATCTGTCCTTCAGCATAAGGGGCAAAGATAGTTATGTGGAGTTTATGGAGGCATCAGTAACCCATATGTGGCTCCTGTGAAGAGCTAAGCAAGGCTCTGGACTAAGGCCAGATAGGAGAGAGCTGCCATCAAGGAAACATGGACAGATTCTTTATTTATTTTTTTCTTTCTTTCTTTTTTTTTTTAATCCAAGAGAGTGAATGACAGCGGAGTCTGGGGATGATGCTGGCAGATGGCAGACAGTCAGAGTTAGATTAGATGTTTGCCATCAAGAACCAAGGGAAGAACTGGGTCCCTTGATTTATGACTGGGGTGAAGAAAACAAACGAGGGAGCAGCCCCGTGGCCAGGGAAGAATATATATCATAGAAAAGCGAGCCACAAGACTGGACAAGAGCCTTTCCCCCTCAAAAAGCCAGGCTGCGATAAAGCCACAGAAAATGCCTCATTTTTGCCCATTTCTCCTATCTATGGGTCTTTGATAAAGCTAAAACAGAAAGCACTGTTATATGAATTGTTATCCAAACCCCCAGTCTGCTTACCCTTTGGCCTTCAACATTTGACTTCAGTGTGCTGGTCTCCCCTTCAGCTTTCCCTTGGTGCTTCTCTAAAGTTTGGGGAGCCATCAGTGACTCCCTCTTTTCTCCCAAGGGAACAGCCATCTCTCTGCCCTACTGGCACAGGCCCTGCGTGAGCACACCCAATACTTAGGAGCAACTGCAGGAAGGATGAAGAGGGAAGAGAAAAATAATTCCTGGCTGCAGAACTCTAATGTCTTCTAAACATACAAGTCCAGAGGCAGGACTTCAGCACTGGTGCGAGGAGAAATGCTGGGTGAAGGGGTTCCACTGAATCTTGGAGAACAGGCACACGGAAGAAAAAATTACGGAGTTTATTTCCTCTAGCTTGCTTCTTCTGAACATACATCCAGATCCACACAGTTCCTAAAGGAGTACCAAGGCATCTAGAATGCAGCATCAACAAAATAATTTTCTTAAAAATACTAAGCCATCAAGCCAACTTTAACAATCTGAGTCTCTGAAGTACATCAATGCCAAGAGAATTAAAGGCGTCACATTCCAAGAACAAACGTGTCCAATGGTGTCACCAAGACCAGCTAACTTTTCTCTCGTATCCTCAGCTTGTTTCCTCCTCCTGTCACTGTTGATATGACTGTCCTTCCTGTTCAGTGAGGCTTACATCCTTCAATTACTCCTTCCTCCTCTCTCCATCCACCACAATCCATCTGTTTCACCACAGCACCTCCAAGACTTGCCCCTTCCTTCCCAACCCTCCCAGAAGGTGTTCGTTCAGGCGTTTGTCATGTTCTAGCCTTTCAGTGAACTGACCAGAGGAAGTGCAGATGGGGCAAGGGTAAGCCAGTAATTAAAGTACAGCTCTCAACCTCATTTTTACATTCCTACTATCTAAACACAAATCTTCCTCTTTGTCAGTCTCTGTGCCAGATCTATCAATACTGCCACGTGCACTTTGAGTGTTTTCCCCATCACATACAACTCCACACACCTATCAATCTCATTTCTCTCCCTTTGCATATTTTACACAAATGGCCTGCTCAGTAAGAGAAGCTGAACTCAAAAACTTGTAACTTAGACGTGAATATCTCAGAGTTTGGACAGTTGGCTTGCTTCTATCCTTCCCTCCCTTCCTCTTTTTTTTCCCCTCTTTCACTTCCTTCTGACAGTGACACCTTGCATACGTAAAAAAAGTCATTAATAAATGACAGACTCCTGCCACACGCATTTTTAATAATTCATACTTCTCTCAGAGGATCTGCAAGCTATAATGACTACAGCTCCATTAGGTATGATTTATATTGAACTGCTTTTTGAGCAGTTCGTATCTTTAAACTGTACTGCTATCAGAGAGTTCCTAGATGTACCTAGGGCCTTAAATATGCCATTCGCAGTTATGCTGCAAAGCCTATAGTATATATTATATGCCAATTCATAATTTACAGTAAAACACCATAAGCTTTCAAACAAAAAGACAGAAACAATTACGAGCTCTAATAATCTGATCCTGCTGTTTGCAGCACATGGCAATTCAAAATTATTCATAAGTTGCAATATGGAAGTGATTTAGCATAATTTAGCAAACCTGAGACCTACATTAAGATGTAATAATGATGAATGGATGAGAGACAGAGCATACACTTACAGAAACCTCAGAGTCCTGCAGAGTAAAGGAAGTACCCTGAAGACCTGGCAGGTGCCCCCATGTGGGTGGCCTGAAAAAAGGAAAACTACAAATAGCGTTTTTGTGTTTTTTTTTTTTTTTAAACAAAATATAGAAGATCAAGATTCTAAAGTGTGACAAAGGATGTGGATAAGAATGCATTCCAAATTAGTATCTGAAAATTGTACATAGACAGGACTGGATTAGGTTTCTAAAATAAAAAGCAGATGGATTGAGAACACTTACTAAATTCACTGAAGAACAAATACACTTTGGTTGCATCTCTCTCTCCATTATTTATTATCCCAGCAACCATTTCAGGAATCAAGCACAGATATGTCTTGTAAGGTACATTCCAGTTATATCTCCTCACTGTACTTCAAGTACCATGCAAATCCTCTAGGTCAAAGCACACATACAAATCCTTACCTTTTCTTCAAAATAAAGGAATTGCTCACGGAGCCTAAACATTTTGAGGTACTAAATAATTACACAGCAAGTGGAACAATGACTGGCATTTCAATTTTTCAGTGTATTTATTCACATGGATGAAGTTTATAATATCTGTGTAATTATGCAATGGACATCCTGACTGCGCTGCATGACTTGTTCTATCGAGTAGCTAATAAGAAGAACCAATAACTGTTGCACAATTCGAAAAACAGATACGAGTACACAGTGGGAAGAGAAGAAAGATGAGAAAATAACATTTGTGCTGCTGCACCTGAATTTCTCAGCATCACAGAAAAGAGTGTGATGTTTTTCTAAAAACGGGTCAGTACAGCAGAACAGGCGGCCATGATAAGACCAGTTTGCCAAAATTTCCAGTCCTTTGCTAAGAGAGAGTAATGATTTTGAACAGAGCTTTGTCTCAGCCTACAGTCTCTGTTTCAGGAGGAACAGATACAGCATAAAATCTCTGGGCAGGACTCATTTTTGCTATTTGCATGCATACTGCCAACCACAGCAGGGCTCTAAATCCAGCCTGGGGTTTCTGGAAACCAATGCAAGAAAAAACCAAACCAAACCAAACAAAATGAAACAAAAAAACACATGCACATGTGGCAGATTAGCATCCTAGACTTTAGGTAAAAGTGGAGAAGAAAAGGATGCATTTCACCTCTGCAACCTCCAACACAAAGCTCCTGAACACTTCACATTCAACAATGGAGGGAATTTGACCCCTGACTTACAGATCTAGGTGAATTTCTAACACTTCATACAAAGCTTGTTTCTTTGGTTTTTCAACCCCATCTCTGGCCTGCTAAGCAATGTTGACAGCTCATGTTGCTAAACAAAAGGAAAATTGACATTCCACACCATTCTGGTGATGTCCTCTGTGTCCCACCATCTGTGGGACAGCCCAAAACAAGTTTCCATTTTGTATTAAAACCAATTTAAAAACAATGGATTGTGAGGATTTTCAAACCATTCACCACTGATGAATGCCAGCTCAGTCCACCGCACAAAACTGACAACTGGAAAAAAGTTATGCTCTGAATGAGCACTTCTGGATCCCACCTTTACTGCAGAATGTTTTTTAAACAAGAAAGGGCTCAGCAGTCACTGAACAGAAGCTAACCTGCATGGGAAAGACTGTATGGGAAAACCAAGTATAAACTGCTTGCCAGGAACTCAACTAATATTTCTCTGTACACAATATTAATAAATGCTGGAGTTCTCTCATTGAATAAAAATGATTTACTCATTTTTTAAATATTAGACTTTTTTCTACAAAAAAAATAAAACCCAATTGAACATAAGCTGTTTGTTTGCAATTTTCTATGCTTTTATTCAAAAACCAGATCCAATGTACATGGGGATCAAATTTTTAAAAGCACTGGTATGACTTGCGTGTCTATGACCTGCTCTCAAATTCTAGCCAGTGTCTAAATAGGCTTTTTCTTTCTAAAAAATGCTAGGGTTTGACTGCTTCCCAGAGTAACAGCTGCACTACATAAAAAAAAAAGTTCATGAGGATAATTCAAGTAAGTTTTACTCCCAATATCTTAAAGGTCTGGTCAAAGTGGTAAACTTACTGTCAGATGTAGACAAAAGTGATTTCCAAATGCAACATCTCATCTGACACACCTCCTAGTTCACCTCCCTTCATATTCCTGCATGTAAACTAAACTTCTCTAGGGATCTAAATCATTTCTGGCATCTTCTGGTATTTTCCACTCATACACAGCCTTTATTATGGATCTAGCCTGCCTGAAAGTGCCATCCCTCAAAAACAAACAAAAAAACCAACCAACCAACAATGCTGCATCTACAAAATGCAGACTGACAGCCTCTCATAAACCAGGAATTACATACAGAGTATTATGTTTCTGCTGTGCTCTGCTCACTTCATTGGCTCTCTGCAGGACATGGCATCACACTGAATATAATTCATGTGGGCTCAAAATTCCCCAAAGATCGGGTCCCCGGGACCCCCGCCACTCCCAGTAACTCCCCTCTTCAGGAACAGTGGCGTTTCTGTATCAATGACACTTGGTTGCACAGGAGATGGGACTTTGCTGTGGGGCAGGCTCCAGCCCAAAAGTACGCGAAGCCAGACTGACAGTAGTTACCACTTTACGCTTCACGTTCATTTAGGCATTGTATTTATGCATTTTACATGTAGAAAAATAGAAAAGGGGTGGAGAAACAAATGATAAACATTACTTTTCCTTGCAAAAGAAGTAGAGGAGTACACAGACACAGCGATGACTAGCGTACCCAGACACAGCGATGACTAGCATCTGTATTTACTTTTATCCCAAGAGGTGCTCAGTAACCACAGAAATGGGCACGGCACAAGAACCCAAGGAAAACAGACCAAAACACAACCATAAGCAAAAGGCCAGGTGCTTAGCTGTAGCTTTCTAACAAGCTGACAGGTACTGTAAGGTATTTAAGGTATTTTGTCTGCAACACAAAGAAAATGCTTTAGCTTTTCCTACTTTAATTTCCTGTGGTGATTAAAACAAAACAGTTCTACATATAGGAATGACAAAGTCCCCAAGCAAAATCACAACCGTTTTCGGTCTTCGTAGTCGCATGAAGAAAGTACACTGCAGTCAACAGCTACCTCACCTCCTGGTCTCTCAGTCCAGGGCAAGTGGCCACAGCTGGGGACTCTGCAGGGCACGCACCCAGCATCCACGCTCACAGGCAGAGCTACCGACAGCACGACTCTACCTGACCATGTTTCTAGCTCAGGAAAAAAAAAAATCCTCACTAGTGATCAGAAACAACAGTTGCAGAAGAAACTCTGTAATGTGTGTCAATGCTCTAAAAGGATTTCCAGAGAAGTAGAGCATATGGAGAATATTAAATTAATTCTGAATCAGGTCCTGGTCCTCCTGGGAGGAGCATTTACTTGTGAAAAAAACAAAAAACAAAACTTGTAGCTGCAATATTTACCTTTGTAAAACACTGTGGAATGAAGTTCATAGGGAAAATTAACTTGTATTCATAATATGCTTGAGCAATTTTCAGATCACTTTTACCCACAGAACCCACAGCATGCAATTTCCTGAACAATTACAGTATTACAAACAGGTACACTGTCTCATTTACACCTTTTGAAATTGTTTCCTTGTGCATCAATACTGTTACAGAAAGGTATTTTCCTTTAGCAGTGCTCTCCTGTTGTACTACTCAGCAATATTTAAACCAGCTGTTGATTTCCATTTTCTCCTATGTAATGCACTTTGCTACAAAAGATGCTCTCAAAAGACCTTATTATAAATGAAATATTATGTTTTAATACTTGGATAAGGGTCCCTTGGGTCACACGTGCTATTGGCTTTTAATACTATACTGTTTCATACCTGGATTTGATGGTTCAGCCTGGAATTAGATAATTAGGTCAAAAATACATTAGACAAACTATTTGCTTATTGTGCTGTGTTGGTTTTCAGCTATGTCTGCCCCAAACACAGAAACAGATATCTGTTATTACGCTCTCATCCAGAGCCACCATTCCGCTAATGAAAAGAAATATTTATGAATGTTAACATATTGACCAATATCAGAATAAGAACTTTGCTAAAAATGCTCATTTAATAGTTTATACCTGTACACGGAATAAAGTCTCAGTGGTCAATTATGTTGTTCTGTAGGCACATACCGATACTGACTGGTATTCCCACAGCCTTGTCCTGATATCAGAGATCCTTGCTGGAGAGCTGTGATGCCAAATGCAGGTATGTTTGCTACGCTGATTTAGCATAGTACATGCAACACCAATAATGCTGTACACAGGTTTCACAGTATGCTAATGGTACTGCAAGTTAAAGTGCTAAATTTTACAACTTCATGACGAGTATTTTGTTTACCACACCATTAGATAACTATTATTTGTCATACAATCAATAAACCATTAAACAAAATTTCTACCCCGTTTTTTGGAAATCCTTATTTAACACTGAAAGTGCTGGGTTTCTGTGTTTTGGGTTGTTGTGCCTGCTCCCTCTCCCCCCCCCATATACTACTTATATAAGCTACTCACATTTTTATCCATCACATCTAAAGAAAAAGCAAAGCTATCATCCATCCTCATAATAGAAACAAAATGTTTATGCTTTTAATAGTAATTCTGGAGTTAACTTAAGATGATCATAAGTTTAACTTTGTAAAATGATTGAGAAAAAAGTAGGACATTTTTATTGTGTCATACCCCCTCCCCCCCCCCCCCC
>VXAA01001407.1:612414-675278 GCA_013399115.1 Anseranas semipalmata
CCCCCCAAAAAAAAAAGAGTTTTTGCACTTATTATTCTGCACAGTGCCCAAAGTAAACAATGATAAAAGTTAGTAAGTGAGGAGTTGCTTGTTGTTTTTACAGCATAGGAGCCCTGTACTTCTGAATCACTAAGCAGCTGGAGTCTGGTTTAATTACTTAACATCAATCAAGATGTAAACCAGCACTTGGAGACCAAGGAATGCAACATTCATCTGTAACACAAAAGAAATAGCTAAGCTATCTTAGCTTCTGCCTAGATGGTTTGTATACTACCAAAAGTCAACACATTACTTTTATACCATGTCAGAAACATAAAACAGCCAGATAGTAATTTTACGCTGTACTGGAATTTGTCAGTGACAATTTGTAGCGAGGGAGAAAAAATCTTGAGAATATTATTTCATAAACGCTTGTAACCTTTAACACAGAACATATTTGTCCAATATTACGTTCTGGCAAATAGCAGCCTCAGTGCATGATGGCCCTTCCCTCTCCAATAAATAAATAAATAGATAAAATAAAATAAAAGAAGAGAGATGAAATCTCAAACTCTGGGTTCATGCCTGATTTTTTTTTTTTTACCTGTTCACTCTCTGAGCTTATGAAATATAATTCTTTTAATTGTGTTTTTGCTAATATTAAGAACACATCACAGCGATGCTGAGTTCAACTTGATGGAGCGCTACAGCCTGTCTTTTACAAGATCAAAGGAGATGATCTAATTATGCCTTCTGGTCTTCAGATCTATAGATGTAAACTGCACATTCTATCTAATCTCAGAAAAAAGCAACCACCCACCACAGTACACAAGACCTTCTCCCTAAAGATAAAAAGAAATGAGTAACCACATGGGACAGATTACTTATTGCACTGTCGGAAGCAGCTCAGTTCCTATGGTGCTGAGGGTGAAATAAGACACCATGAAGCTCTGCCCAGGCCTTAACTTCAGCACATCTCACGTAATTCATCTATAAAAATGAAGATTACGATTAACTGCCTGTATCATGGAAGATGCAATTAGCCAGTTTGAGCCAACTCTGCAGCCGACATCAGATGGCATTAGACCACACAGTTCTGTTGGTGTGCTGGCGTCCCACCTAACAGCTATTGTACAAACACAGAAGAGTCCCCAGCCCAAAGAGCTTCCAATCTAGGCATAAGACAAGGGGTTAAAAACAGACATAAGGACAGATGCAATAGCACATAGAAACAGAGTAACACACTTGCCTTGCATAGCAGTGGCTACAACACTTTTCAAGTGCAAGACAAGGATGAGTTTAGGATTGTGAATCAAGGCAGCTGCGCAAGAAAACTGCAAGACCCCAAAACTATGAGCTCATTGCTACAGTGGGAATGCCACAGCTCTTCTGGCAGTGCTTTGGCTGATATCAATACTCATAAGCCAGAAATCACATACTTATAAAGTCTGAAGAACAGAGCTGGCCTCAAATAGCCGTCTGCCATAGCAGACAAGTTTGCTTATGTCCTGCTCTACCACAACCACCTAGCTCTCCACCTGCAGACAAGCTTTGCGGGCCCCTAGATCTGGAACTACCTAACTAGTCATTTGTGAACTTAAATCAGAGAAGCTTTGAGTCCTTCTCAGTGACTATACTGTGATGATCATTGTTTAATTAAGGGATTAGCCACATTTAGGACTAGATAGCCACAGCTTTTTCCCCTGCCATAGGACCCAAAGTGAGAAACCTGAATGGGATGACGATGCTGAAATCATTACAGTGTCTCATTTATCATCATTCTGGGATTTTCTTCCGAAAAAGGAACTTTCTTAATTGCTTGTTAAACCAGCTTTAGGGACACTTCACATCCTTAGGTGGCTCAAAGCAGCTGAACAGATGAGAAAAATCTGATTATTGATACATCCAGAGTTCTAGACTTGATTTCCATGGCCAAATTCATGGTCAATTTATAACCAAAGCACAGGATATAATGATGCTTTTCCAGATGAGAGGGAATAACTCAGGGAAAGAGCCCTCCCCCCTTTTAGAAAACTACTAAAATCGAGAGATTTGACAACAAGGAGTTTGACAACATACTAAAATATGCCAAATGTAAAAGGAATGCTGCCCAACGTACAGCAAGAACGGAAAGTTTTCTTTTTGCAAGTAAATGAATGGAATAATGCAAAGAACAATAACCAATGATGTTTGAACATTAAGTTCTGGTCTTAACTCAAGAATATTTTTACATACAGTTGCCTATCAATGTCCTGTCATTAATGATAAAATGGACCCCATGCAAATCATGGTTTAAATATTGTTAGCAGCATTTCAAACAGAATTCTTGTGATAGTAGAAGTCAGTCATTAGATCTGACCATTTGAGAGTGAAAAAGAAATATTTGCTCAGACTTCACAGGGTCATTTTGGCATTGAAGGGGAAGATAAAAGCAGGAATCTTTTACAATATGAGCTATCAAATCAAAGCAAATAGGGATTCCACTCACTGATAATCTAACAGAAAAGAGACAGTTATAAAACACATTCAGCACTGTTTGTTCTAGACAACGTGGTTCTGTCTCTGCCAGATTATATGCTGTTAATTAAAACCACAGAACACTAACAAAAATCTTGAAGAAACGAGAAAGAAAACATTATTTCAACAAAAAGCCAGTGCTAACTACAGCACCATGGACACTGCACTCGGTGTTTATCAGCACACTTTATTTTGATCATTTCAATTATATTTCGAGGTGTCCAAAAGCATTCATTTCAATTGTTCAGAAAGATCCATCCATAACCATTTCCTCTTAATCTAAAAATGATTAAAAAGCACTACATTTGTTTGCTCAACCATTCTATCTTTTTTTTTTGTTTTAAATCTAATGCTTTATTTTAGCATAAGCATACTGTATTAAACCTAAGATTACAGCAGTATGCCATTGCAAGCAAGCATGAATTGAAAAATTATTTTCTATGTATACTGTCAAAACCAAAACTTACATCATGAAATGTATTTTCATCACCTCAATAAAGATGCATGAAATGTGGGGGAAGAGTCATTAAAACATCAGGAATTATTGTTATTTTGACCATATAGACAGCAACATGAACACAAATGCACGACGTTAGTAACTGTTTTCAGTAAGAAACATATTGCCTGAAGTCAGCTGGATCCACAGTAATTCTTGCCAAAAAAATAGAGAAAGATATATGAAGTAATACCATACTCACTATTTAAAGACGAAGAATTTTGCTAGCAATTTGCACAGTATATTGGTTTGCAGAGTATATTGGTTTACATAGTCTTATGCCAGTGAGTACTCATTTGGCATGATACTCAAGGGGATTTAACTAGGTATAGGTTCTTCAAGGGGTCTTACCAGTCTCTTTAAACTTCGTAAAAATCAAGCTACTTTGTGTACAGAGTTTAAACACAGTGTCCAGAGACTTTATTTTTCATTTTGTGCAGTAAATTTACAATACATCTGTGACACTATGGAACATGGTTTAGTGACGGGACTCAGTAGGTCAGGCTGATGGTTGGACTTTGCGATCTTGAAGGTCTTTTCCAACCTAGATGATTCTGTGATGCTAAAGATAGTATTTCCCTAAAAAATTACCTATTAGGAAGCAGAAAGAAATACTAAACATTTATATACCAGAACTGATTAAACAAGCCACTGCCAAATGAGCTGTTGAACATTAAGAATGGGAAACTACAGAAATTAATAACAGACATGAATGAACTTAGTTTTGATTCAGTGGCATCTCTGTAAGATTAATAGAGAATAGAGAGCTCTTTTTAATGTTCTTTAAACAGATGAGAAATCATTATATAAAGATATATTGGATTGAGAGTTCTTCATTTTCTTCTCTTCCTTTTTCAGCTCAATTCAACCCACTTCTCCCATTCCTTCTCATTTACATGTTTAGAGGTTGGATTAATTTCTTTTGACTACCTTCAGCTAATGTCCAATGTAAAGTTAAAAAAGGTTCCAAAATGTAATGGTTATACGAACACAGACATGGAAACAACCTCTTGGTAACTGCGGCTCAACTACTAGTGGCAATGATTTTCCACTGCTTTAAGATGTAAATAGAACAAAAGACTCAATGAAGTGAAACAGGGAACAGATGACAATAGAGGACCACACTGATTAGAGAGAAAGCAAGCAGTGAGAAGTCCAAAGAAGAGGTGTGGTATTGCTACAGTCCAGTTTTATATTTCGCTCTTACAACAGAACAGACCACAGAGATAATTAAACAAACAGTGAAGAGCCAAGTCTTAAACACTACACTGTTTACTGCATTTTTCAAACTGTTACAGTTCATTTTCTAGGTGAGATCTGACAGATACTTAGATTGCCCCACCTGAATCTGCATATTAAGCTTATAAAACTTCTCATGCAGGAGAAGTGCAGTCACTCTTCTATCCACTACTACCCTATTCTGTATTTCTGCATGCACCTGCTGCAAATTTGTTTTTCTACATGCTAATCACTTTCCTGCTTGAACATCAGGTCTCAAAGTGCTTCTGTATTTTTGCTTCCTCAAAGTAGCAGTGACATGATTAACTGCAACAGTAATCTTTCCACATGAAAGATTTCCCTTTTCTAATTCCACAGAAACAGGGCTATATTTGCTACATTATTTATTTCAGAAACACATTTAAAATACAGCAAGGAGTACATCCTGCAAAACAAACAAACAAACCCTGCATTATTATTACTAGGCACAAGAATCGTCTTATTGAATTCAATGGGAATATTCACCTACATATAAAAATAAGTAAATAAGGAATAATTTTTGTATAAGCAAGCAGGACACTGAAATTCAATTTAAAGTGGACTTCAGCCTAGAAGCCTAAAAGTTCTTTGTCGTACTGGCCAAAAGATGGCATTTTCTTTCTGTGATCCAATGCAAGTGAGGAAACAAACTTTGCCTCACTTTTTTTAAGCCACAACGATGCCAAATGCTAGCCCTGTCAGCAATACAGAAGATATCCCCTCACTTTTGCCAGAAGATTTACATTACCTGTTAAAAGGAAGTATTCTTCACACTGCCAATTGAAAGTCACCTTCCAGTTGTGTCCCCAAATAACCGCGTAATACTTACTTGTGTATTTATGGCTTTCAAAATTTAATGTTTATTCTGGAATTACCTTTCCATGGTTTATGGATAAGCTAATTCATATGTTGCAAATAAATATATAATTGACCAGGAAATAGTCCTACTAATACCAAATCCAAGCATCCTTAGATCAAGGGTTTTACAGTATGCCTCAGCTCCTGAAAATGTCTGCATGCTTCTGTTCTTTGATAGACTACGGATTGCTTTTAAGACCTGAAACTAGAGCTATTTGCACTCAATTTGACTTTTCCCTACTCATTTGTTTTCATAGCTGGTGCTGTATTTTTGTTAAGTAGCTGGGAATACTTGCATAATGGTTGCTTATTTCCTTATCAACTAATCTGAGTGACCATACTGTACATGAGATGACTTTAAGGAAATAAAACGCTCCACTACTGGGGACATCAGAACAGAATAATTCATCCTGGATTCTCCCATGCACAGCATAGCTTTCATGCCTGAATTAAATACACACACTGACATGGATCTGAAATGACTAGTTTTCTGTATAATAGAAATGGTTAGTAAACAGGTTTGCACACAGAGATATCTATTGCTCAGTTCTAAATTTGATGCTTATTTTTATGCCCACATGTCAAACATTCAGGTCGTACTAATGCATATAACCAGCTCATAAATATTTGTTCCCTAGGGCTTTGAAATAAGAATGAAAAATAAGCATTTGTCCAAATAATTCATGGAAATCGATGAGTCTGCAGCATCCAGCAGCATGTGTTCCTAGCGAAACGCTGCACAGCAGCTTGCTTTTCAGCCACCCCAAATGTAAGCAGACTGCACAACCCAACAGCGAAACAAATGTTAAAATCTTGTGAAATTCAAACTTTTTGGGAAGGTCTGTTAACTGAATGCCAAATACACCAACTGACACTGGCAAACACAGGGTTTTTACTAACTTTTTGCCAAACCCTCGTATCTATAGAACTGTCTGGCATTGTTTCAGGCATTTAATCAACTGCATACAAAGTAAATGCACTTCCAAGTGAACAGTCCTCAGGCTCTACAATGTTTGGGCACCCAAGCTTCAAAGGGACACATTTCAATTAATATTTTACCAGTTTTGCATTTAATCCAGTTTATCCAGTTTTGAATCTAGAACCAAAAAGTCTTACAAAACAAACAAACAAAGTGATCTGTACCTTCTTCCTCCCTAGTATAGGCTTGATTCAAGGCAAATACGGGGATATGTTTCATGACCTAGAGCAATCTAGGAATTTGAACAAAGGTTACAGCCAAAAAACCAAGGAAGTAAAAGAGAAATACGTATGTTACTAAAAGACTAGGGTGCTAGTTTGGTAAGACTTTTTCCAGTTGATACATATTACCTATATCCTAAGGTCTCCCACGTGTGTCCATAATAAAAAAAAAACCTCTCACATGTTACTAAAGCTGACCTAAAAATAATGGAGCACCTTTCTATATGAAACATATCAACGAAGGTGACAATGAGAAATAACTGAATGCTTCTCAAATCCAAAAAGAATAAATGTAAACTCCTAGCATCAAAGCTTATTTCTCTTAAAGAAAGCCTGCAATACTGTGGTAAACTGAAGTTTAAAAAAAGCTGTGCAAAGGAAACTTCTAGATCTGGTTTTGCTGCTCCGTTGTTCTTGTCTGAGGCTTGAGGAAATTTATGACTTCCTTCTCCTGCTTGTACCACTACGAAATCTTCCAGAATAAAAGTCTCCTAAATTTTCTTCATACAAATATATGTACATGTAGGTGATTCAGCTGAAATTGAAACTCCTTTTGTTTGGGGGCAGGGAAGGCTCCCCAAATCCTACTTTTTTTTTTTTTTTTTAAAAAAAGCCCTTTCTAAAGGGGCTATAAAAAGTAAGTTTGTGCTTCTCTGTTATTTATATCACAGAGAAAGAAGGCCTGAAAATTGGCACCAGGCATTTCTGCATGTTTTGTACCTCAGAAAATTAAGTATGCCAAGAATTTTAATCTGTGGTTTCACTGTAGAAATCCGAGGATTTCTAGGAATAGAAGGGGAAGAAACACTCATTCCTCTGCTACAGTGGTGAATGAGCTTGATCTTTCGTGCCCTGTCATGCACTTACTATGGCAAATAATAAGAATTTGACAAGAGTTCAAATTAGACAGCGACAGACATTTTTAAGGCATTCAAAAAAAATCTTTTGCAATTCTCAAGCCATTTTTCCTTAGGAAGCTATAGTGCGATTAAATGTTCGTTCTCCTAAGAATTTGAGAATAACTTGAAAACATGGAGATAACATTTTAGCATAAAATATATGTGGAAAATCTTCTAAAAGGAAAAAAACTCACAAAATAAAAAAAATACAGGCCTATTTCAGATCATTTTTATATACCACAAGGCAGTCATAAAGATAAAAACAGATCTTTTCTTCCAATGCAGATCATTATATGACTGTTTGCGAAGGTGCTGCTGAAATTGAAAGGCTGGTATTTCATGTAATAAGTATTTCAAAATTTGCACTTTACAGCTATTCCACTGGAAAATGGTGGAGGGACTGATATAATTCTCAACAGGCAAATACTCCCACACATTGTCTCCATGTGAAAATCTTGAGCCTATCAACCACCAGCTGCCCACAGACATTAGCTAAAAACTAAAGCCTTGTGTCACAGCCAAGTGAACTTTTCTTTAGGTCAACACAAAGATTTACTGGCACTCAGAACAGTATACACCAACTTCAAGGTAAAAGAGTTTGACGCAAATATCCAAGATAGCCCTATCAGCTCCATATTTCAGCTCCTCCCACCTGGATTGGCTTCTCTTGGCTAAGTCAACTAATGCACAATTCACTAGCCTTGACTTACTGTGAGATGTGAGTTATTGGGGTCAACAGTGTTTCACCCTCCAGGTCAAGCTCATCGGCAAAGCTGTTGGTCCTGATGAAGGGTCCTGTGTTCACATCTAAAAACGGCGGGCTTTTTTTCACTGTGAGGAAATATGCAGATAACAGTTAAAGCAATAACATTTGGCTTTTTCAAGGAAGATCTACTGCTTGTTTAGATCTCTGAAATATTGTACATTTTAACAGAATACTGAAAACAGAAGTTACTACAAAAAATGTGCATATACCCCAGAGTTCATGAAAAGTAAAACTAATTCTTCTACTTGAAGCACTTCAACTTCTTAGGACTTAAAGATCTTTTTTTTTTTCCTTTATTTGTTATTCATACTCCTCACACACTAGCAATTAGAGTATCCATATCGCAGGCAAATTCATGCATTATAAAGGTTATTGCACAGTAACTTTTGTATAATCAGCCATACCATGGACCACTGTATGTTCTACAGCAGCAGCATGAGAGCACTTCAATGACAAGATCAGTTTCTTTTTATGTCATCTCTACTTCATGTTTTAATTGATGAAATCAGCTTCTGGGGTGTAGCTACTGTGACTAAGATCAAGAAAATAGGCCTAGATCCTCGGCAGGAGGATCGAGGAGCCCGGGCATTTTCATGGTGAGAAGTCAGCTGCTGTCACACACCGAGTGGGTTTACAGGGTCCCAGGCACTCTCACACTTCAGCACAAGGATGCCTCATCTGTCAACCCAGACATAAGCTAGGTGTAGAGATGTCCAGTTCATTCAGGAGGAGGTCCTTAGTGGGAAGGCTATTTTGCAAAGTGTCAGATACTAGAAGTTTTTAGGGATAAAATTACTTTTATACCAACACTTCCATGCATCCAAGAAATTAGGCAGAGTAGTAGAGATTTCATTTTTAAATTCAGGTTCCTAAATTCTGCCAGACTAACATTAAGAACCTTAAGTACTTTTTTTTGAGTGTGGTCCTAACATTTGTCAGAGAAGCCACAAAATTTCTGTATATATAAAACCACTATTGTAGTTATACTTGACTATAAACAAATTGCATAGAGAATAAAAATGACAGTGAGCAAAATTCTGTAGAAATTCCCTAACATGCAACTATTTTACTCCAGTAAGTAGTTACCCTCATATGCAACAAGAAGGCAAGATGGTACCTCAACCCACTAGGTCTCTGAGAACACTGAGATGAAAAGCTGTTTAACAAAAGGCAAATATAGTCCTTCCTTTCCTCTTCTTATTTTAAAATTTTCTAAGATGATCGTAACCAAGATCACGGTCTGTTCCGGTGACCAGTGAAGCCCTCTGCTCTTTACTCTCTCATTCTTAAATGCATGTTGTTGCTTCAGCATAAGGGAGGAACCACTTCAAAACACTTCCATTCAGCCTGCTTGCACAGAGCGAGGAGGGGCCAAGAAGAATATGACATTAATGAGGGGTTCCCTTCCCCGAAGTGCCTTGAAGCAAAGCTACAGCAGAGCAGCAGGGAGCATACGCTGCCTCAGGTACATCAGGCATATCGCTTTGAGAGCAGAGAGTCCAGGGAGAAGACTGACTCCAGGAATTACAAACTCCCTCGTGACCTATACATCCAGGCTGCAAAAGTACACTGCTTGCCATCGGGGACTGGACTGCAAAGTGTTTTGTTCAATAGATCGCTTGGCACTTTAGTAGGACGAGGCAGTTTGTTACTTAGGTCTACAGCTTGTCCAAAGCTAATTTTCCAACAACGAAAACAACAACAAAATCCTACACCTATCTCAAGGCTTCAGTGTAAAAATTCTGCCCAAGCTGAACAGAAAACTTCTAAACCAATAAAACATCAGCATTTTTTAGCCCTCATCTTTAAACAAAGATTGCTGAGACCTTGTGAAAATGGTGAAGCAGAAGACAAGAAGCTGAAGCTTGCCATAGTCTCTGCCACTCCGGTACAAAGATCAGCTATTAGCATCTTCTCTCTCTTCAGATTTGACCTACAGCTTCCTAAACATCTAATATAAATGACGTAAAAATAAATTCATAGCCACTCTGGAGGACTGTTTCTCACAAAGCATCGTTAAAAAAAAGTATGTTAAAAAAGGCTAGAAAAAAAGAAGCTTTAGAAATTCATTTTCAATGGATAATAATAAGTGAAAAGAAACAGGAAACAGATACAGGAAGGGATATTTACCATAATTCAGGGGTCCCCAAACTTTATTTTCTGCATATTTGATGGCTAGCAGTAGCAGCTATGACTATGCAACTGACAGTGCTGATTCAAGTACTACTTTCAAATGGCAGAGAATATACTCCCCCTAACATAAGAACCCCTGCTCTAAAAGAGAAGTTCTGAACTTTTTATCAATGATTATAATCACAATAATAAAAAATTACTAATGAGTTTTCTATATTGCCAACACAACAATTTTGGATCCAATACGAAATGCATAGAGATGCTTTTCTGGTAGTGGAGTATTTAGCTAGCAAGACAGAAAATACTTTACACTTCCCCTTTTGAAAGGACAATCACAAATTTAAAACACTTAAAGCATTTTCCATGGAAAACCTGAGTTTTAACTAATGCATTTAGAAAAATAACCCTGTTCTGCAGAAGGTATCTTTTTTTTTTTTTATTTAAACATTTGCAGCTTACAACCCGAAAAACTTTCCAAACTCAAAATTCTAGTGAGATGCCTATGCTTTCTCTAAAAAACAGCACTATAATTTTCTGTGCCACAACAGGCAATTCCAGACAGAGCACTGCAAGGTTTTAGTAATTAACGAAGGTGATGGAGCAATGAAATATTATCAGCTTTACCTGGAGAGGAAGGAGCGCTGGAAGATTGCTGGTCTGTGGAAAAGGATGGCCAGGAGCGCTGACAATCTGAGTCATAGTAAAGATACACATAAAACAGAGATAGGAGAGGGAAAAAAATAAAAAATAAAAGAAAAAAGTTCCAGACAGGCAGCTGAGGAGATGCAGACATACCTAAAATACAGTGTGTTGTACCTGACACCTTTAAAAATAAAAAATACTGGGGAAGAGAGTTTCTGGGAAACTTCCAGGATCTATTACATATTAGCAGAATCTTAAATCACCACTAGGGGAGGCATTGTGCCTCTTCAAACATTCTGCAGAGTGTTGCTGCAAGGTATTGCTCCCTCCATGCCAGCCCTGCTTTGAAAAAAGTAGTCTATATGTTTGCCTCCTCCTTCCTGACTTCACAGTTCCCTCGAGTGTTTCCCTTTCCAAAGTGTACAACCACGTATGGACCCCTCTTGGTCTGGTTCACAGCATCCACAGCATAGCCAGCTCCTGGCCGGGTTTCACTGTGCCACTGATGTTAGAAGTTACCTGACACATCCCATAAAAAGCACTTAATAGCTGCCAACTTCAACCATTTAAGCCAAGTGCCTGCCTCAAGCTGAATTTGTTGGGGAAAAGTTTCAGGCAAACAAGAGTGGTCAGTGCTGAGAAAGACTCAGCAAAACATAACAGTTACGCTATGTTTAGTTCTTTTAAATAGCATCATCATTTTAGTAACTACTTCATTGAAAAAATGCCCGTGTATTCATATAGTGGGATGGAGTGATGTTTTTCAGAAGTGTTGACTTTCTCTTATGCAATGAGAAAAACTCAAACTATAAATGTATTGGAGTTAAAAAAAAAAAAATCAGGGAAAAAAACCACCCAACCCTCATTTTTGCAAGTGCTCTGTCAGGCATGCTCTTCAGTCCTTGCTGAACTGATGATGCCAGGAGAAAGGATGTATGGAATCTTATTCACAGTTAAGTACAAATATACATTTCCCCTCTATTTCTTTGAGTCCCTGTGAGAACAGTGTTAGGTGAACTCTCGGGTCCACTGAGTTTACTCTGCCCGGCTAGGAAATGGCAACTATGGTAGCTGGCAAAGCTCTGACGTTTCCCCCAGATGAAGAAAGTTTTGTTTATGTGGAACAGATGGCTTCATGGCTCTTGTTCCTCTGCTGAGCTTGTTCCACCATATTCACCCTCAGCAGAGACGCTCCCCTCGAAACACAGGAGAAAAGTGGAAGCAGGGAAATGGGCAAACCAAGGTCTGGCCAGGAGATACTGGGAGATTCGGTTTGGGTTGTGCTGTTTTACAACCTCAACTACACCTATGTTCCATGTGGGTTCAAAGGAGAAACTGAACCGTGTATTTTCAGATGTTTCAGTCCAAATCCGAGGATCCTTGCACTTGATTAATGAAAAGAAGCCTCTGTTGTCTTTCGTGGACGCTGTGCAGAAAATTTACAGGTGCCTTACAGCACCCTCACTAAATCACAGTTGTTTTTTTTTGCCTAGACCTAGCTCGAATCCTAGAGTCTTTGGGGAACACTCAGTTGTTAAGAAAGTGCCTAAACAAGCACATTAGAAACATCACAGGACTACATGGCTGCTTAAGTGATCACAGAATCCAGACAGACAGTAAAATAAATTATTTAATTTATGGGTCCCCATCTGTTCATGAATATCTACAGAGCATTTTCACAGGAACAGATGCATCTACTTCAGAGTGCACAATTTTGGAGGTCAAATCTGGACATTTCTCCCATCCCAATCTATTTGTTTAGAAATCAATTCTTAGTTATCTGAGCATATAACTTAATTACTAGATGAACTATAGTTTACATTATGTTTATATTATCTTTTTCTATTGATTATACGTACACTAGCAATTTTTCTCATTTGTGAAGAAACAACAGTCTACTCAAATATTTCACGAGTGCTCACTTTTCTCTTTGTAATGAAACTGTGTGTGCAATTGCAATTACAAGTGTAAGAACATAAATTTTGGTCTGTCTAGATCTCCTTGGCTGCAAAAGATATCTTAGAAACTATATGGGACTAGACACACATAAAAAGCACTGCAAAAAATGTTACATTGTCATAAGCTGGCATGCCATAAATAAAATTTTCCTCAACTTACCAAGCAATTTTAACATTCCTGTTTGTCCTGTATACTTGTAACAGTTTAGAGAGAACAGAACACAGATAAAAAAAGAGAAAAGATAAGTGTCAGAAGAAATTAGAGAAAATCCTTTTATTGAAAGCTATAGAGCTGATTTTTGAAGTGGCGTTAGTAGGCTGCCTGCAAATTATATTGTCCTTTAGAAACTTAGTGATAAAAGGTAGGACTTTGCAAATCACAGCATTTGTGCAGTTCATTCATTGGGAAGATAGATATCTGTACTCAAAGCCTGTTACACAGGGTAAACTTCGCATTTGCCCACCTTCTAACAGTTACATCATTTCTATCGCCAGATGCAATTTGCAATCATTCCTTAACAGAAGCCAAGAAAGAGTGGAAAAGCATGGATGTTGCAGAACAAGAAATGTTAAAGAAACATACCATAAAGTACATGGAAGGTGAGACTTTCTGCCTGAATTAAAATATGCCTGGTGCCAGCCCACATTTTAATCTTATTTTAATGGTCATTAAATTTAATCAAGTCTGCAATTTTTTTTATTTTATTTTATGAAAAAAGTGCTTAAGGCATCTATAATCAATAAAGCATACCTTAAAAATTCAATCTCATTCTTGCTGCCAAAATTGGAGCATACACAAATAAAAACTTTTATTAAAAGTACATTTGTAAAAAAAAAAAAAAACATTGTAAGCTCAGAGTTGTTTTGGAAGTTCATTATAACTACAGCATCCATAACTAAGCTATCAATTATGAGGTGACTATTAAACACGGCCCTTTCTTCTTTTTAACTTGCACTGTACCTTTTTGTACAGTGACAGTTAATACAGATGGATCCACGTTTATTTTAAGTACTTCTGCTTTCAAAATTTGATTCACAACCTACTCCACTGAGCAGATGGCAGGAGCACATGATGGTTTCATATAGCAGACTATGGTCAGAGCAGCCAAGACATGTCAATCCTTTTTGGTTGAGGTACAAGCACAATACTAACATGTCTTGGGTAAATTTCAAGTGGAAAAGCTGACAGCTAATAACTTCAATTAATTGAAGAATTGTGGATTGTAAGCACCAGCCTCAGAGACGGTAGCTCTTCTGGCAGGCAGAAATGACAAATAATCTTAGTTTGTCTACAATAGAGTGCATTCGTTAAAGGAACAGTTGAACCTCAACCAGACAAGCCAGCAAAGTCAAAAAGCAAAATATTCTTGCTTTAGAAATAAGGACAAGAACTACTTCTGTCCTTTCTCTCCTACATATTAAACAGTGCCTGTGCATAAATCACTAACTGACGCCAATACAGTTACTAGCATTTTATAACAGAATTTCTTACCAGAATTTTCATATGCATCAAAACTGAAATCAGGTTTCCTGTCATCCGACACATGGTCATAAGTGATGTGTGGAACAGTTAACATCTTATCTGGAGAAGAAGGCCCATTGTCCTTGTCTAACTTAAATTTCTTCTTTTTAACCTAAAAATACACATACATTAAATTACCAAACCAAGACACATTTAGTCAGCTCTTCATTGTCTTCAATAATAATTAAGTCCCTAATGAGCTATAACCAGAAAAAAGAGTACCTGATCAATTATACTTTCACTATGCTATACTGTGAATTTCTCAGTAAAAGTGCTCCCCCATTCCCCAAAACTGGCTAATCACTAGAATTCCACACATCATCATTAGCAAATCCCTTGCCTGCAGTAAAAAATCTGCTAGCTCTGCAACAGCTTATATAAATCAAACTATTCTAGAATATCTTCGCCATTTAATGGACACAATAAATCATACCTTCAGCAGAAAGCAAATGGATATAGTGCTATTGAACTCAGATGAATCTGTGATACTAGGAGAAATATTTCTAAAACATCCTCTCCTTTCCAGTGCATGACTACTCTGCCCTACTATTCCATTAGAGAGGATGTTGTATTACATAATGTAAAGACTCTGGCAAAGGTCTTTTCTTGCTGTATTTTAAATAACAACAACAAAAATTAAGTTATAGAATTGGTTGATATGAAAATCATGTAGGCACAAGATGTCTTCACCGCAGAAGTTTAGAAACCCATAAAATCAACAGCTGAGAGAAGCATCAGGGCTGTTTATTTATTTATTTATTTTAACCAGTTAAAAGTTACTATTTTGGAAATATTCATCATTTTCTTTTTCTCCTCTGCATATACTTTTCCAAACAACATTGTTATTGATTGACATGCCTGAGTTAGCTCTTCATTGTTCTTTTCCAAATCCATAGACCCATTAAAAAAAAGTCAAGCTTGGGAACTGAAGCATATTAAGTTATAGTTTAAAGTTATGGTTACTGAAAATCCCCAAACTGATTTGTAAATGAAACTTTGAAACCTAATAATACTCTGTAAAACAAACACAACAAAGAGTCTCTAGAGTGTAAACAAATTCAATCCAATCAAAAAATGTGAAACTACTATAAAAAGAAATGTTAGTTACTGATACCATCACTGATTTCTTCGGTTTTGGACTGGGTGACAGCAAATGATAATTTCTGGCAGGTTTTCGAATGTATATTTTCCACGTAGAAGAGTCTGGGTTTTCTGCTGCATAGCATCTCCATGCAGTCTAGAGCAAAAGTTGTAAGCAATGGAACAATTAACGCAATCAGATTTGTAGCTATCCGTACTTCCAAGTCAGCACATAAGAAATTCTTTATTTAAAAGTGTTCTTGGATTTCCCCCATGGAAACATTAACTCAGCATGCTTCAGAATTCTTGTTCAGTAAACAGAAACCACCGAGTTTGAACTGGGCAAACCGGAAAACAAGATCAATCTTTTCAAGTGCAACTTTCGCTTGCATTAGCAACAAATAATAAGAGAATTCTAGAATGAACTCAAAAGACTGGGCTTGAATTTCTTGTTCTGCCCCAGTTTCCCTCTATGACCTTAAGCATTTTGCCTATTGCATCCTGTGTTTCAGGCCCCAAAAAACAAAAATCCTTCTTCCATATCTCACAAGAGTACTGTCTGGAAAAAACAATTGTGATATGCTCAGCAGGGCTATGTTCTTAGAAAGAAATGATTGTGAGAGAGCACATGATGGAACAGCACTAATAGTTAACCAGGAGCCAAAAATCAAAAGCAATCCTCCACCTCCCCCAACAACCAGTGATTAAAGTACTATGTTCAAAGACAAAAAGGAGGAAAAGCAGGGGTAGGAAATGAGACCAGAAACAAAACACTATTGCATTCTCTCTTAAAATGTAAATATATGATCAGAGATGATTAATAATTAGCCCCTCAATTAAAATGGTCGATCCTCACTTGCACACTAAAGAAAACACACACACATATATATATATGTATGTATTTACCCACACAAAATCTAAAGTTGGAAAGGGCAGAAAACATAAGATGAAAGAAACAAAGCAATGCAGAATGATAGAGAAAAAGCAGACAGCAGCTGGAAAACAAAGCATCAAACAATCACCATATAATCCCCATCATGGTTAATAGGGTACTAGAAGAAATAACTGGCCTCTAGAAGAAAACAAGAAGGAATACAGGAAAAAGTATCACTAATCTCGGCTGTTGCCTTGTCTTGTACTTATTTCATAAACTTCTTGCTTTAAGAACAATCCTTTTGTAAATTAGTTGTACTTATTCAAATGAGCTTCTAGAGCTCCACAACTACTACTTAATTGTGATTATCACTATTAATAATGGGTAGTCAGCAACTCATTGTCTATCCTTCACTCCTCCTTAATATTTCAGATCGAGCCAAGTATGACATTCTAGACATGCAATCGCAGACTTCCCAATAATTTGGGGTTGATTTCCCAAAAGAATCAGTGGGAACACTAAAAACCCATTCTTTGCAAAACCATACCTTTTTCTGACCATGCAATCCAAATGAAACACACTGAGTATGAAGACTTTTGGCTAATCTCTGGCTATTACCAGAGCCCTAAATTTAAACCTTTTTCATATTAACTCTGGGACTGTTTAGTTTCAAGCATAAACTTTACAGTTCGCTACTGTTTCCATAAAGAGCCTGACCTGGAAATCCACATTCACTCATGAAGCTGGAGAAATAAGTCATATGAGAATGCAAAAATGATACGGCTTAGGTGTACATCTACATTTCTTTTAAATTTGATTCTGTGCTTCTAAAGCTACATGCAGAAACTGAGTAAGGGAAGAAAAGCTGGAAAAAAAATGCAATGAAACAATATCAATACATCTCCACAGTGAAATGCTGGATCTGCTGAAATAAAGGATAAAATCTCATCGACCTTACTGACACAGAACTGCAACCTTATTTTTAACTGAGGGGAACAAATATTTTCTGCCTGTATGTTATCCTACACAAAGACTGATTTTACAGGATCTCCGTGTTTCCCAGTCACTTACTATGGCACTGAAAACCGCAGACTAGATTTTTCCTATTTAAGACTGACTTAACTCACCTAAAATTGGGATTTTTGAGAGTTTATTTGTACCAAGGAAAACAAAGCATATCTGACATTTGTATTTTTGAAATATATATTGTTCCTTGTAAAAACAATTTTACATGAAGCCTCTTCTCTGTTTTTCAGTATTGCAAGCACAGCTTTCATAACATTTTCCACAGGTAAATTGTTCAATAACCACAGGATAGCCTTCAGTTTTCATTTTCAAGAGCTGAAGCAAACAATGTGCACTGATTTGGGAGTGAAGTTTTAGGCTTGTTGGTTTACATTACAGGTGGGATTTCCAAAGCTGTTTAAGAGACTTGCATCTGTAATTCCTATACAACTTTTTATGTGAATTAGGGTCGGAAATACTGCCAAGTTTTGAAAAAATTACAAATGGAGAGAAATGTTAGTATGCAAAATGCAAGAACTTGGTACCTGTATGAGAGAGGCAGCAGCTGGAATTTGACGGTTGAAATGCTTCTGTCTTTGTTTCTGCTGTACCTTTAGGGCAAAGCCTGAACCAAGAATTCCCTGTGGGAAGAAAGAAAACAGAGTTTTTTTTTTTTTTTTAAAGGAGGGAAAGAAAGCACACATAAGCTTGCCAAATTATGTCGTATTAATAAACTCTCATTCAGCATCATAAACCCCAACTAATTACTTACAGGAAATGACTTAATACTGTTAAGTTTTTAGACTCAGTTAGTATTACTTGTTGAAACAAACTGTGAATGCTATCGTGCCCTGATCCAAAGCCTATTTAAGTCTGCTGGGCTGAAACACTAAAGAGCAAGCAGAAATGATATTTCATACCCTCCAAAAGCCTCATAAATGCTTGTGCAGGGGAACGACAGAATAGGGAGAAATATTAACCTGATGTGCTCAACTTCATTTTTACGAGAAATAAAGCTTTGGCATGGCATGATTCAGGTCACAAGAAAGCCTTTTTAACTGTAGCATGGCAACTCCTATTTCCATATGTTAACCCATGCAGGGATGGGAGGACAAAGTAGAGGAAAAGAAACATTACAGCCAGGACTGTGGTGAGTTCAACACAAGGCCATCTAATCCATTCTCAGGACAAGGGGCATGGATTAATAGTACTGGATGGTGTACAACTGAAAGCAGCTTCCACATGTAATATAAGTCCATAATTACAGAGCAAGTCATTTATGTCACGTGCACAGCTATAGACAAATTTAACAAAGGTTTTGGTAACACACTGATAAGAATACTGAGATCTATAAATCAGCTCACGTGACTACACCTACTCTAAAAAGCATAATTCATTTTCTACATATGGTAGTCAAGGTGTCGGGGCAGGCAGTGATCTTGGCTCAACCTCTAAGAACCATATTAATCATCCAGTGTTTTGAAAGAAACAGGAAAGACTCTTCCTATTACAATCATTGAGCAAAGATCAAAGAGTTAGTGATGATCAAACATCACTTATTCGGAAAATGCAGGATTGCTGCTAGACCCAGAACCCACACCAGTTTTGTTTAGCCACAATTACATCTGTCTGTGATCTTAGCCAGCCTCCCTTACTTAAAATGGGAGCAAGGCAGAGTGCAATAGTTACTACATATCAACTATTTACCACTAGAGCTTCAAAACCTAAGTTTCCCCTTAGGGCCAACACACAGAAACAGCTCAACTCAGTAATAAAATCATAGTGTTAAAGGTGGGGGGTGTTCTTTTATTCCAAGAGTTAGGGAAATCTGACCAGTACACATAGAAATGTTGCTGTGAAGGAGGGACTGCTATACAAGTATTTATAAAACATCTTTGCTGGCATTCAAGTCTGAGGAAAAAAAAAAACAGCCAAAAAAGCAGCATTTTTCTTGCAGATCATTTCATTTACTAAATGTCTTTTCTAAACAAGGAATAAATATGAAAGAACAAGGTGAGAAGGGAGGAAAGAATATACTTTTAAAGGCAAACTGATGTTGGAGAGTCTAAAAATCTATGCTTAATTACTCTGTAAAAGCTAAAAAAGTATTTTTTTAAAGTATTTTTAAAGTAAGTGATTGATTTTAAAAAGCCACTGGAGTTTTAATAGCTGCTGTAACATGTCACGAAGAGTTTTTTGTAGAGGTACCGGCATAAAAGTATCATTCGTATCCATCCTGTGCTTATCCCCATCACTTCCCTGCCACAGCCATGCTATGCTGACACAATTGTTTGTGTCACTGAAGTGAAAAACTTGCTGAAAAATAAAGCTGGCAAGATTTTGACAGTAGGGGATATTCTATCCAGATCTAGACTTTTTCACCCCATTCACACCTGATTGCACAAGCTTTCTGACAGCACAATTCAGGCTGCACAAACATTTTAACAGAACAATTCACAAGTATTGCTAAATTTGTGAAAAAAATACCCTTAACTACTTTTTGCACTGAACATTTTTGGGCCCACAGCCCAGGTTTCACTGATTTTGAATTTACTCTTGGTACTCAGGTGCCTTGTTTCTTGTTAGAAAGTACTTGGGAACCCGTCTTCCGTGCAAACAAAGAGCCAAAGCACCTTTAAAATCTCAACCCTAAATCACTTTTGAAAATGAGACTTTGGCCATAGTCAGACAAAAACATCACTAAATCGCTGAGTCCAGAGATAAGTAGCATGAGAAATACTTCCTTTACACGTTTTAGATAGGCAGAAAAAGTGTTTTGATTTAAACATCCCCTTCTCAAATGTATAGAAAATCTAGAGTTACATGCAATAAACACTGCATATTTACTTTTTTTTTTTTAAAGCTACTCATTGAAGCTTTTTAGTTTCTGAAATTTAAAGACTCATTAACAAAAAGTTTCCACTGATGAATAGTGGGGTCAACACCAAATTGCCAGCAAAAGCACAAAATAACCTACCGCAGGTAGTGCAAAAAACGAAATTGCGAACACTGAAAAACAAGAAGCAATGGTCTTTCCAATCCAGGTCTGAGGCACTTTATCCCCGTAGCCAATAGTTGTAACTGTCACCTGTAAAGAAAAATACATAGAGCATTACAGAAAGTATTAATGTGCCAGTTTCAGGTTGCTTTTCTTAATTTATTTCATTTTTATTAATTTATTTTAAAGAAACATTAGTTGCATTCCTAACTCTCCCAGTGACAATCTGTGTGACATTAATAGAGGTAATTCTTCTCTCTGGGTTTGCTTCCCCATCTATAATAGAACAAAAGAGGTACAGGAAATTGAATTACAATAAAATACGTGTTTAAAATCTTGTAAAGCAAAACCATTAATTTAAATCTTCATGGCTGAGACAACTTTACTGTATACGAAATTATGGGATATGGGCTGCCTGCCCATGTCATACCCTTTCCTTAGGGAGAGGCTGCCAACGGTTCTGAATTGCTGATTTTCTTTATGGGTGGGAGATGATTGCTGAGAGAATGTCAGGGCTGGTGCAAAGAAAGACTATATATACTGTAACTATGGAATATGGATGGGGTCAGACATGAAGTATTCTAGAGAATAATGTTGGTATAAATAGCAAGAGAAGCAGAAAAATTTCCATACAACAGCTCCTTAAAACAGTCTAATGAATCACTAACTTGCATAGAGCAAGAGCATCAAGAGCAAGAACAGATAATTTAATGCACGCATACAGGAAACATCTGTTGAGTTTGGGTTTCACTGAAGTAAAGATTACCACCATGGTGATGTAGCATAACAAGGCTTAATAAGTCATTATTTGCAGAAGCTCAAGGAAAGAATGGATTTGTTTGAAGCAGAAGGGATAAATTTGGCATCTGAGAGCAATTTAAATTCACCTATGTCACAAGCTATTCCTGAATTTGGAAATTAGAAAGATTTTTATCTGGGACTTTGAAGAAGGCTAACCAAATCAGAGCATGCGAACCACATGAAGCTCTCAAACAGCTGGAGCACACCTCGGTCGCTGGCTGTTCGGAATTCCTGCTGACAGCGGGGACTTCAGCTGCCCAGGACACAGAGGATGTTAGTCCCAGACAGTAATACAGACACACACACACACACCACCCCTTCTGCGCCCTGCAGCTGCTCCTAGCTCACCTGTCTGCCTCACTGCAGCCTCCCCTGCAACTGCAGAAAGAGGCACTGCCCGGGCACCTCGGGGGGAGAGAAGGGGAGGGAAGGGCAGACTTATAGAGGCGAGATGTTTAAGGGGGTAAAGGGGTGGAGAGCTTGGGTTTGGGGAAATAGAAGGGCATGACAGGTGGTTCAGGAAGTGTCGCCGTCTGCCCTATTAATAGTCGTCCATTCCTATTAAAAGATGAGACACCAGAGGGAAATACTGTAGATTTATGTTCCCGCCTCAGAAACACACGACGCAAGCCATCTATTCTCACTGTCCGCCTTCCAAGCAATTAATCATTCTGTGTCTGTCTGGTGCATGACAAAGGGATAGCTTTAGCTGCTTGGGGTGGTGATGGTACAAGTTTATTGCAAGTTACTGATACTGAAAACATTCAGGTATTATCATTTTATTGCAAGTTCTTAAACTGTGGCTTAGTTCCAAATCTGGTTCCTATCCTACAAAAATGTTTTAGGAATTGGTAAAGTAAGTACACAAGTACCTTTACCTATCTTCTTGACGTTATTGTTGAAATACCACCTTAATTCGGGGCCTGATGAGGAACTGAAGGAATGATCTTATCTCCTTACCTACATGAAAGGGTCAGTTTAAAAGAAATCCTAAATTCTAATTACAATTTGCTGCTCACAAAATATGGTATGAACAAAAAAAGGAGAGAATTGTGGCAAATATGATGGCCTCCAACACCCTCATATAAAAACGTATGAGAGAAGCTACCGTTTCATGCCTCAGTTTTTGAAAAGCTTTACAAATCCGCATGACTGAAAAGTTTTATCAACTGTTCTGCGTTACAATCTTAATGGCATGTTTAAATACATACATCAACTAGAAATATGAAAAGAAATAGGTGCTTTTAAGCTGACTGGAGTGTAACAGAAGAAGAATTCATACAAAACTAAGAGGTATTTGTCTTCTTGAATAAAAATTCATACAAAACGAAGAGAGATTAGTCTTCTCTTCCTCCACTACTGTCCCTGCCCATTCCTTCTGAATAGGTCTATCCGAGGCATCAATGAGAGAAGGAAAGCATTTTCTGTGTGGTTTCTTTGGGATATATTTTTAAAAATATTTTGGAAAATCGGGTTGCAAATCACAATGTGTGTTTAAGCTAACATTTTTCTCTACCCTCATAACTCTAATGCATCTACAAATGCATTGTATTCCAAAATTATATTTTCTTTTTTCCACCAAGATATATGTTGTTGAAACCTTTTATGCCAAGTTTCCACCCCAAATGATTTTTCTGTAGTCAGATTATAACCCCCTAAAGAGTACAATACTAATTTTACAGTTGTAAAATAGGATCTTATAATGGAAATAATGACTCAACCTCTACTCTAGCATAGTAAATACATTGGCATAGTGAAACTAAATTGATACAAGAGCTCACACATTAAATTTTCATTGCAAAGCAGCATGGAAAACTAATTGTTTTAATTAGGAGCAAAATCATATTCATCCATTCACTGTTTCAGAACTTTGATCTGATGTAGATCACCACAGGCTTTGGTGTTACGATTAATCTTGTTCTCATTATATATGCATCAGTAGTCTCAAGGAAGAAATATGATGCAAAAACATCTACACAGCAACAAGAAATAGCAATGTTTGTTAGCACTGAACAGGGATTTTATTCAACGCTATCTGGCTAAAATGAGGACAAACTGATCAGGTGCATAATGATGCTCCGTTGATGAAATACTAAATGCTTTGTGACAACTTAGATAGTTAAACAGCTATAGAATACAAGAATGCATGACAGAGGCAGACGCCACAGGACTGAGGGAGCAAATACAAACTAAAAGATTAAAAAAGCTAAGCACTAAAGCAAACAAGGGAAAGTCACCTTATAGAGAATACCTTACCTACTTGGTTTCTAAGTTTGCAGCACTGAAACCTCAAAATAAATTTTACTGGGTCGTTTTTTGCATACCAAATACCATTCAGAACTTTCTGACCCACTTAAATGCTCATCATGATGAAATCAAGCAATACCAGAACATCCAGAAATACACCAGAAGCATCTACAGATTCCCTGGCTTCTTTGCAGCTGAAGTATAGTGTAAATTACTAAATGGTTTAAATGCTCTCCCGTAAGGAACACATTAGAAGCCCTTCTACTGCTTGACATCTTAGTCAACTGCATTCATGCAAGCTGAATATAAAGCAGAATCTTTCCAAGTTCCTGAAATCCAAGCAGCACAAGTGTGACAGATTAGGTACTTATGCTCTTATTTTACTATGAAGTGTGCGATCTGTATAAAGCTTAAAAAAACAGACACCCACCCCCAAACCTAGTGATCTTTTAGTATTTTGAAATCTTTTCCAAATGACAACAGTTTTCTTCCTTGTGTATCTAAGGATGTTAGAGACAAGAGCCGATTCACACAACAGAAATTTCACTTGCTGCTGCAAGTCACCTCTACGTACATCGCAGAGCCCTGAGAAGAAAGATTCAAGTCACACCCTTCTGACGAACAAGTTAAGAGACTATGTGCTACAGGATACAAATGTTTTGAAACATCAGATTTGAAACTGTAATCCAAAACTGAAGAAAGGACTTCCTGGTCACTACTACTATAAATATTTAAAGGAAACTTTTGGATTCTTTTTCTTCTTGAAATTTCAAATTCTGTTACATACAGTTATTGTTTCAGGCTCATGCCACCTTTCTTGATGCCGCTCAACTACATCACTGAGACACAACCACATCTGAAGGACACTGAAAGACTTCCAGTAACTTAGGACACGAAATGAAGTGGAACTACACACCCAAAGGCAAACACAACAAACAGAATAAATAAACTTCAATTTCACACCTCTAAAATAACAGATATTCAGTGTGGCCCAGCCATCACTTGGGGATCCTTGGCTGATACCTCCTTAAGGTGTCATTTTCACCCATCAAATTCAGCTCTAAATCTGCTGGCCGCTCTAAGCCTCCTAATCAAATGGTGGCCCAAACTAAACACCTCCACTTTTGAGATCTCACTGAGAAAAATTAATTGAGCTCACCTAAAATTTGCAAAGTCATTTCTGTGCACTGAGAAAAGGGACTACAGCAGCTTTAATCAACTTAGTAAGAATAAAAGATTTATTTTTTTTTTCCTGATTGCTATTCCTAGTTTCTGGCTAGTTCACGTCAGCCAGATTATGTCATTTCATTCACTAACTCTTGAAAATACAACTCCATTTGAAAATTAATTAGCTTTCCCCCCACAGTTCCTATTGGGGTGTTCCGGAGCAGAACCTGGAACAGGTTCTGACAGTGACAGACATTCTTGTAGGCTCCCATCTTCCTTTCTGAAAGATGGGTTTCCAGCCTTGGTTTGCTGTTGCACTGTTTCATGGTCTCAGTGTATTTCCCTCCACTCTCCCGTTGCCCAACTCCTGCAGCATGCACACCTGCAACACAGCACACTGCCCAGGCCACTGGATCCCATTCTTCGTGTTCAGCCTCACAAACAAAAGCTGTTTCCACTCGCTCTTGTACAATAGGCTATTCATCCCCCTGGCAGTAGTTCTCAAGGATGACAAGATATAGGGCAAAGCTGGCTGCATAAGAGCAAAGAGAGTTGTTCATTATTAGTGAATGTATGAGTGAAGAGTCGGGGTTTATCTGAACAACTTCTTGTTTTCCTTCCCCTACAATTAACCCCTACCAAAACACAAAGGTAGCTAAATTAGGAAAATGATCTAGCAAAAAGACTTAAAACCTCCTAGGAAGAGTGTTATTTGTGCATCAAAATTTTTTAAAGAGCATAATTATATAACAATACCACATATTACAAAAGCATTTGGATGACTTTTACAGGGAGTTAACGGACAGTTTGAGACCTGAAGACAGTAGTAAACCTATAGCTATATACTATACAAGCAATAAAACTCACAGGAGATGCAGCAGCTTTGCATCCTAGCCTGATAACTGTATCCTAGCCTGATAACCCACTGTCAGTTTAGGTTTTACAGTATGGTGATACCCACTTTCTTTCTCTGGGCGCTGCAGGCTGCAGTATGCCAGCCCTCCTCTGCTCACTCATCAGATGAATGGGAAATAGCAGGAGGTCTGCTGGCCACCAGCAGTCAGCATGCAAAGTCAACAGCCAGCTCTGCCTCCTGGATTTGCTCTCCCCAGTGCTGAGCTTGAGCATACTCAGCTCTCTGACCTACAGAAAAGGGTTTCTGTTATCCAGACCTCGCACAAGGCCAGCCGTGACACTGAAGGATGTGCTGGGGAAAGGTATTAATGCACACGGATAGCCTGACTACAGGTTCTGAACTGTTTCTGGAAATTCTGCAGCTTTTTCTCCCCACTCTCTGTTAGTACTATTATTATTGCACCTCACAATATACAGTAATTACAATGAAAAGAAAGACCATTATTTAGGTCCAACAAGAAAAAAAGAGTGATTAAGCATACACAAGATAAGCAAATATCTTAGGAGGGAACTGTTAAAACATTTTCCTATGAGGATAATTCTAGCCAGGAGAGAGGAAATCATTGCAAACTTAATTGCAGCCTCCTAGAGACCCATTTCAACAGGAGCACATTTTGCGCTAGTTATTGCAATGTGACTGAAATCTAAATTCCTTATTTTTAATCATTTTTTCTATGTCCTGGCATAGAAAACTATCAATTTTTTGAGATATAATTTACTTCTGTTTCATCAAATAGAAAATAATCTTGTTGAAACTTTTTGGATTCTTCTAGATGGATTTTTTTTTCTAGCTCCACAGTACATTTAATAGAGGTTTAAAGGTTTGGGAATTAAGAAAAAACATCTTGAGACTATTCTCTAGCTGTAAGAATATCTATTTCTGTACCTTGCAAGTAAGAGTTTTAAGAGATCCACATCCACCCCACAGATCTGTATTAATATAGAACAAAATGTACTTGGAATTCTTCATGGAGCAATTAAAGCTCAGTGATGAGAAGGCAAGGTGCAAAGATTTCATACAAGAAGCATTTAAAAATGCTAACCTTACATAATCCAACACTTGCTCTGCAGATTCTACATGAACACCAACACTTCAAGCCAAAAATTAGAAGAAAAAGGATATAATAGGCCTACAGTTGGTGTTCTTGACTTGAAAAGCACAAAAAGGATAAAAATGAAGTGTCTCTGTCTAACAGTCAAATCACTGTACACTATTTAACAGCTTTTTTTTTAATCTGGGGGAGGGGAAGGGTTCTGAATAACACACACACACACACCCTTTACATGGCAACTTTTCAATATTTATGTTCAACTCTTATAAATTAAACTTGTTCTTATAATGCACGTGTAATTTCAAGTGGCATTTCCCGCAACTTTCCAGCAAAGCTTTTGCTCAATTTTGATTTTCAATTTAAATAAAGCACATGCTGATAGGCTTTTTGTTGTTGTTGTTTAAACAGGAACATGGTTTTATGTAGGCTTAGAAGTAAGCAAACTTATCCATGTTTTGTCGAATTCAGCCCTTGGTGAGAAAGCACTTATCTCTGAATTAAAGGAACGAGAAACTCTTTAGCTAAAGCTGGTACTTGCAGACTATTGCTCAATCCAGTCCAAAGGAATGGACACAGTGCTATATCCACGCATGGCTATACGCGATAATCGCCTGTGGCAAATAGCGTTCATGATCAAAGAGACTGTTAGCACAATCCACATAATGGTTTTCCTGAAGGATGTTTGTTCAGATGTGAAGGATGGAAATTGTGCATCATTTAGTGGATATCAAAAGGAGAGCTCCCCTCCATCTGCCTGAGGCATGACTGAATTTAATGCTTAAGGAAGAAAGAAAGAATAAATAAAAAATGGAGGAGACAATGAGCCAATAACACTTCCTGAAGGAGATCATCTTTGTTAGACTAGGTAAGGACATTTCACTTTTTTTTTTTTAAATTCTTGTTTTTATTGTCCAGAACCTATAGTAGGTCTTAAAGACTGTAACCCTGGACATGAAGGACAGCATAACCAGAGTAAATTTGAATACTTGCACTGGGTAGCTGAGAGAGGGACGATGTTACTTGTACTTTATTTACAAATAATACCCTTGTCTCTTGAAAGACATACAGACAGGCAGCCATTGGCAGAACTGTTTATACAACACGCTCTGCATTCAAAAGCAGCAATAATACAGACAAACCTTTACTCCATGCCACAAGGTAACCTCAGGTTTCTCCAAGAAGCCCACAAACTGGCTAATAGCTACAGCCTGGAGTACTCAAGGAAATTCAAATAAAGCCCAGGAGGCCATTTTACATATGGAAATGGAACAGCAATATAGATTTATAAATAACAACAATGACAATGAAGAACATTTAATTAAAAGTTATGCACCCTATGGGTACGCCTATAGTCAGCAAAGCAAAGCAATAGAAAAGTACCCAGTTCCAGATGCAGTTTAGTTGTAGTAACACAGACCTCTTAAATGATCTACTTTATGCTATGCCATACATTCCATTGCCATAACCCAAAGAACTTTTTTTTTTTTTTAGCAGGGTAGACATACACTGAGATAAAAAAAAGTGCAATGTTGTAGAGTAAAAAAGTAGGGTGTGAAAACAATATCAAGTACTTTTTCTTAGGTACGTCAGTCCTGGGGTTCTTTCTGAGAAGCGAGATCAGCTACATGCCAGAGAGATCATATATCTGTGGTTGTCTTTGAGACAGGAATTGCAAATTACCTTCTGTATACCCCGTTCAAAACAGATGGAGACAGGTTTTCAGTGAGCAGAATTTGTGGTGCTTAAGCCATTCCAAAAATTCTGGCTAAAACATAATGGAAACTTTTGAGAACTAACAGTTCGAGATGTTTTTGTTTTTTGTTTTTAAATGAGTTTGAGACCCTCATTAGGATACTGACCTAACTTTATAAGCCTTTTCCTTAAAAGAAAGCATGAAAACTATTATGGTATCAAAACACCAAAAATGGATGGACCTGAATTCATTTCAGTTTTGTTTTGCTAAATCCCTTCAGCAGTTAGCAGAAATATAGCTTCTATGTTTAGAGCAGAATAAGGACACTAAATTCTATTTTTAATATTAAATAAGTTACTTTAGGGACTCGCTGAATACAGTATCATAGTCTAAATGGCATCCTGCAATATAATAAATTATAACACGGAAAGAATATGACCATAATTAAATCTGTTGATTAATAAAATTTACTGTAATTAGAAAGACAAAATAACTGGCACACTTATTAGTTCAGCAGTAATTCCCTGAAAGAAGAATATTTCCATATCCTGACAGATCTCACTGCTTCTATGGAAGGCTTTACTGTATTTTCAGTAAGCCAATCTGGTCTGTCACATATTCAATTTTTAATGCTAACGCCAATGACAGCATGTGTTTTTAAATGCAGCTACATCTGCCACTGTTAATTACTGAGTCATCTGACCCCTGTACGGAAAAATAAAAACACCGTGATGACATGAAAGCATTGAAGAAGCTACTTTTCATTAACCACTTCCTTGTGCTACACAGCAAGTTTTCTGATCCTAAAAGGGACTGTATTTAATCAAGGCAGACAGAAAGAGAAAAGAATTCTGCAGCAGATCTTAGTAGCAACCTACACAAAACCTGCCGGATTCATACAAGACTATATATGCATTTCAGCACCAGGAGACCTGCAATAGACTCTCTGATCAATACATCTTCCCTTCCTGAAACAGTGAGTGGTACTGCTTGTAAAGAAAAGACAATATAAGCACACACATGCAGACATTTATCAAAAATATTTCTCGAGCAGATATGTTCTATTAGTGAAATGGAGGTATTAGTCCTATACTTCTTGTACGTCAGACATAGGAGTCCCATTTTTAGTGAAAGAAATCAGTGCATTTTGATTCAAAACAGAAGAAGAGAAGACTCGAGAAGCTCAGCACATTTTGAAAATGCAAGCATGGAACTATTAGTGATGCCAATGCATTTTAAAATATCTGGAGCACTTAATGACGACAGTTCATTTTATTAAGCTACATACAGTTACAACAGATAAAAACAAGTCATTGCTTGAATGCTAATGACAAGGAAAAACAGCTTATAAAAAAATACCTTGCTTTGAACTCTAACAGGAAAAGGAAAGGGAAACGATTACAGATGGGAAATCCCAGAACACAGCAGCCAATCTAATATTTGCATATCATGGGAGAAAAGAAAGAGGGAATTGTTACTAGCAGAAGCAACAAGATTAAAATGCTTACTAAAATAGTAATACCTGAATAGAGCTGCCAAACCAGTAGGTACACAATACGAAAATAAAGAGACAACTGTCACTAGCAATGGCAACAAAGCAGAACTTTATTAGCAAAGCTAAAGGTGCATCTACACCGCAAAGTATGGGATCACCTTGGAGATACCTGTGATACCTCTGAGCAAGATGTTATGTCAACATAGCACACAGGAACGACACAGAAGGATACTAAGTTCGCACCAAAGCAATATCATCAGTTTAAAACAGTCCTGTGCCTGGATTTATTAAGTATCTCAGATGCTCCTTGTTCTGGAATTAGTCCATTCTGAATAAACAGGGAATTACTGTACCATGCTGAATTGCAAATCATAGATAAACATTAAAAAACAACAACAAAAAACACTAGCCCTGATTCAGCAAGCCTTACCATATCAGAAGGTTGAACCCTACCATGAGAAAAATAGCAAGAAGTGAATCACTATAACAGAAGGGAAGACAGGATAAAGAAAGAAAAATAGATATTTCTATATCTGGTATACTTAACTTGATCACTTTGGATCACATAAGACTATAAACATCAAACAGAAACACTGATCTTCTGTAGTATTTTCTTAGTTTCACAGAATTACAAAACCAGAAAGTTTACTATAGCAATAAGAGGCCATTTCAAAGTGCTGTTCTTACTCCATGCTTGCTGGAACTACACTCCGTATTTGAGGGTGTTAACTACTTTCAGTACATGTGAAATTGCCATACTTACTACTCCCCACCACAGGGCATCTGCATAGCTGCCAAACTCTGTTTCTCCAGAATCATTTACAGCATCTTTTTCAGCCAGGTACACAAAATAAGAGGAAAAAATCAGGCCCAGAAATCCAATATAGAGTGTAGTTATCAGTTCCTGCAAACAGGATCAAAATAACAGTGTTACAATATTGCCGAGACATTTAAGTTACCTATCGTTGATATTTTATAAAAGATAACTGGAACAGATGAAGGTAATTTCAGCAATTAATAAATACTGACACCAACTGTTGGCTGTGCAAGTTAACAAGCATCCACTGAGCTCAATGGTGAAAGAATTTACACAGTAGCGCTAACGACATGGTCCAGCATGCACATTTCAAATACAGAATCTAACACAACCATGTGTTCCTCGCTTGTAAGAGTGACACGTGAACTTTTTGGTCATCAAAAATTAGTTGGGTAAATTTTTCAGACAGTGCCATATTGAAAACAGCTTTGGAACAAAGATACAGACTTTTTAGAAATATTCAGATTCCCTTTTAGAAGTCTCATTTTCTGTGGTTAAGTCCAACTACAAGAGAAAAGTGCGGCAAAGTACAGGTGAACATTTTTAATCTTTTAGGAACTTTTTGTCCCTTGAACAGGGCAGAACAACCGTACTTGGATAAAATAAATGACTGCCCGTCTCCACATTAAATATATTCGACATCATCAGCATGTCTGCACACACATTGTTCTGAATATCAGGACTTAAATTACTGTGAAATAAATTGCATCAGTTATTATGCCATTCCTCAGAGTACTCAAACTTACTTGTCTGTGTATGAACACGACCGAGCCCAGCAGCCTCCACGTACCGCCCTGACGGTCAACGTGCAACATTCGTAAGATCTGCAGAAAACGGATGCCCCTAGAACACAATTTTTAAATGAATAAAGAGGCTAAGTATACAAGAGAAGAAACAGAGGTGGAGAGGGGAAGTCCGTGTCTTCCAAAGAACCATTGTAAGAGAGATGCATAGTGTTTTATGGTAGACTTCGCAGCTTGTCTCTTCTCACTCCACTCACTCATCTTTCATCATTTGTTATTAAGACAGCACAGGCAAGTTGCAAAGGAGGAGGACAGACCTATGTATACATGACTGGTAAGGATAACACAAGGATTCAGGATTTTGGACACAAACTGTGAATGCTCTAGAAATCATTCATCAGTTTATATTTGACCTGCTTGCCAGGATGGGAAACAATATACAGAAACGGCTAACTGAAGATCCTTGCCTTTTAGGAATTTCATAGGCAATTTGAACTTGGCAGTCCAACAATATTTTAAAATATTCTTTTTACAAGAGTCACTGCAACCCTAGAGCACTGTTGTAGCTGTGCAGAGCACAGTACACTGCCCTGTACTTCCTCATTCAGGAAAACCAAGTGGTGTGACCTTCCTGAGTGCACGGTGGATTCAGTCCATCAGGAATTCACAACCACTAACCCCAGGCATTTTATGAAGCAGCAGCTTGAAGAGGTCAGAGACAAAGCATGAAAGACAGTTACTACTATAAAACTGAGCCAGGAAACTAAAACAGGATTTGGGCAGAACCCCTGTAGTTGGGTGGGAAAGGGGTGCCCCACCAGACATAAATCCATTACTAGTGCTAAGAAAACTATGACCAGACAGCACACTCAAAATTTTATTTTCACTACAAGTCATGGGATTACTGTTTCACACCTCTATGTGATTGGTGATCTGCTCCATTACGTCAATGTCAGAGGAAAGACTGGTTTTCACCAGGAGGTAAACAAAGAAAAAAAGCCACCTTATTCAAACTGACAGCATTGTTTTCTTTTATTGCATATAATTACCTGATAGCTGAGGTTGCAAAGACTTGACCTTTAGAGCCCACACACAGAACTATCATGGAAGCAACAACTACAATTAAATCTGGAAAATAAAAGTCAATTGACAAAATGAGTTATTAGCATCTTGCAATACTTCTGCAAGGCTGTTATTAGAACCAACGCCAAACATTACTTTAACACTTTCAACAGTGACCCCAAATGAAGATTTTCAGTTATATATCAAGAGACCTCCGCTGTAACATATAAAGAGAATGTAATTGTGTGATATGGTAGAAAGGTTTTATGTGGTCTGAGGTGACCACATTCTAGATGAGTGATATGAGTTACTATAAAACTGCCTCAAGCAGCCTGGATTACTTGTTAGCTGTAACCCATGAGGAATTTCAGCAGTTTTACCTATTATCTCTTCTGAATATCTTATTTTCTCTGCTGTTTTAGAGACTGTTTTATTAATTGACAGAGTTTTTGGCTTTTATTTCATTTATCAGACAACTGGCTTACTATTAGTCAATCTCTCCAGGTCTGAAGGGTAGAGAAAAATTAGAATTTATGTGTGTCTAGTTTAAGTCAGTCATTGCCTTAGGACTGTACACTAAATCTGTCTGCCTCACGCCTAGTTAATTTTGGAAAGCAATTCCATATTTTGGAAAATGAAATAGTTCTTGATATGTATCTTGGAAAGGTGAACTTTGTTTTGCTTCCCAAGCTGAAATAAGTCTGAAGCTGTTTCAGAACCTCTGCTGTTCTGCGTCTCAAGAGAAATGGATTGGCGGACAGAGTGCAAAGATGTGGTCAAAGCCATTTTATAGTTGCAGTCACACCTGAGATGCAGTTGTGTTTATATATATATATAAATATATATATATATATATATATGCACAGAGAAACTAAACTAAACTATTTTACGATTGCAACAATAAATACCCAGGCACAAAATTTTGTAATTTACACTCCAAAAACTTGAAGATTGTTTAGGAAAAACTATATCCTCTACTCAACAACAAATAGTGTTTCTGAGTAGTGGAAAAAACTATGTCAGAGAACAAGGATTACTGTGCTTCTACAACAATACTCCTCTTCCAAAACTTGATTTGTTTAATCTATTTATATTTTAAGTGCTTTGGGGCAAGGGTCTTTACATAGCTCTCTCAATGTTGTTTAAAAAATAAGTTTGGTTTTGGATTATTATGGTTCTTTCAGTGAAATTATTAAATGCAGGACAAGCATTCTAAAAGAACTATGAGTTTTGACATAAATAGAATACACGGCTGTAATTTCTACAAACACTGAAGTCGGTTATGAAACCAACCACAGTGAATGTCAAGGGGAGTCAGGTGCCCACTTCCAAAGGCATCACTTAGAACCAGTTTTTAATTCAATAGATAAACCAAGTAATTACAGTGTATCTATCAAACTCCACCAGGCAGTATGTAGTTCAATTAGAATCCAAAATAAACTCATTAAAATATTCAAATGGCTGCTGGGAAAAAAAAAAAAAAAGGCTTTTCAGTATCTTTAAAAGAAATAAAGTTGTAGCTATTATAAGTGTCTGGGATCCTGAAGTCGCAGGAGATACGACTACAGGCAAGACTTATTTCTGGCAAAGCTTCAGATCACTTGTGAATAGAAAACACTCTGCTCTTCTGGAAAAACAAACCAAGCTACATTATTCCCCCCCCCAAATGAGTGCCATGGATTCCCGAGATCTACATTAATACTAATGACAAGAGCTCTTGCTTTAACTCGGCTTCAATTGCTATAGAAATTTCACTTTTCAGAACTTTCAAGGATGACCTTTACCTGGTGTTTACATCAACTTTACAAGCTGTGCATACTCACCAATGATTGAAATCGGCTTCCTAGCAAAACGAAGCCTTCCCCATATTCCAACATATTTACTGCGGCATCCTGCTGACCATAACCGAACCACGTATTCTGTTCCAAAGAACACCACTAACACAATTTCCTAAAAGAAATGCACAGGGAACTAGATTAATTTTCTATTGTATGTCTTTCATCTTTTTTCTGAATCTGTTAGGAAGTGCAAAAATAAAATATAAAATTTGGAAGTTAAAAAAATGTCAACTATAACAAAATAATTTAAAGTAACAGTAAAACTGACAAACAAAGAAATAAAAGATTAAGAGCAAATTTAAATACTTTAATTGCATGCAGTTTGGCTCGTCTACATGTGCAAGAACTGAAAACCATTCTGTACAATTCACTCGGTCTCTATTCAAACAAAAGGTTCCCTGGCTGAGCCAAAGAAAACAAGCACAGCCTGTATTCAGAAGATGAGTATTTTCCTAGTGTATTTCATTTCGGGAAGAGGTGTGCTTTGCATTCCACTGACCATATCAGCTTAACCCCACATTTAGTTATACTTTTTCAGTCTTCTTTTAATCTCACACAGATGAAAGTAACATTTCTAGTGCCCACTACTGACTTGGCAGTACCGGGTGCACTGAAAACCCAGGAAGACAGCAGGCACCCCTTCCACCCTCTTGTCAACAGCTAGAAGCAGAAGCCTAGTCCTGAAGTCCTGCTGGTATTGAGCTAGGTGGCTTAAAATTACTTAATATTTTACTTAAAAAATTTTAAGTGATTTAGAGTATTATTTAACTATGACTTTATTTTATTGAAAAAAATATTTAAGTCAAAAATCTAAAAAACCAGCCTCTGCAGCAGGCGCTTTAAGGAAAGACTGTGTCTTAAAGCAGAAGCTTCAAGTGCAACAAAATTCTCCTTTGTCCTGTGTCACTTAATGTCATTGAAGAACCTGCACTGAATGAAGACAAAATTAGGAGCGCTGCTTTACATGGGGTTTCATTAAACTGTTAGTGCAAAACAAAGCACCAGAGGCTGTCCTTGCCGACCAGGTGATTGCATTCATTTCTGAGATATATTCACCAAACTCATATCCAAGAACACTTCAACATGCAGAAAACTAACGCATCTTCTTTCATCACTGCTAAGAAACTCCCTTAACAAAAGACACTAGAACAGTACAGGGAGCAAGAAGTGTCCTTCATTCAAAATAATTAATTGGAGGACGGGATGTATGGCCTCACATCGTATGCGTTAGCACAGACAATACTCTTCAGATACCCCCAAAGGCAGATTGCCAAAAGTAAAGCAACAAGAAATCTGGTAGGAGAAGACAAAGACACAGCAAAGTTAATGTTTTTGCACAACAAAACAAGTCAGCACCCTGAGCAGAAACCGTGGGCTTGTCGGGATCACAGTTTCATTTTGGTAGCGAGAAGGTACAAACTGAAAGCCGGGATTGTGCCTTAAAGAAGCGTGTATTCTCTGCGTAGGAAATTTGCATTGGAGCTGTGTGTATGTTTTTTAAAGCCCCTCCATGGTTCGTTGGCTAACAGGAACACTGGCAAGTATGCAAATGTGGGCTGTCCCAAAGACAATGCAACAGCCATGCAGTCAATGGTTACTGTCATCCAGTTCTTTGCGTGACACGCAGACAAGCTTAGGGAACACTGATTGTTCTATAGACTCCGGTAACTGGAGGGAACGACCAGTCGGCTTACACCAAGACACATTTTTCACTCCTGACGTTTTGATAAAGGCTTATTGACCTAAATGAGACCCGGGTTATTCAGGGAACATCAGGGGTGAAAGTGCACAAGCTGTTCTTCATGGTCATACACAAAAACGCCAGGTATCCATTAGCAACTGGCAAATTCCCCCTCCCCTGCCCGTGGCTGCGAGACGGACAAAAGTGGGTTTAATATCTCGCATTGCATAAGTCTACTATGTAATCCCTTGGGGTGGTGCAGGCTGATGAATTTCTTGTCAGTACACATTTATATTAGTGGCCAGAAACTTGCAGACAACAAAGAAAAAACAGATTAGAAAACTATGCTTTACTGACCCACCAAGGTTATTTCCTACTTTTCCTATTTAGCAGCTTCGCATGGAACTTTATGTTAACTTGAAGAATGGCAACCTGATCCTTAGCTCATTTATGCCGGTGGTAATTAGGGCTAATTCAATATAAGAGGAGAGTTACACTGGCACAGAGCAGCAGTACCTCACACCCGAGAATCTCAGCAAATCTGAGCTGCGCTACAGATGAATTTGGGCCTCTGTTCCTTAGATACTTTCTCCTACCTGCCCACTTAACACATACCTACCAACGGCACCGCAGAAAAGTTTTTGTGCTTCCCATAAGGAATCAGCAAGAATGAAACACGGCTTCAAGAAGACTCGGAAGAAAACAGGCTGATACAGCAAAATGGAAGGGTAAAGCAGTGAGCAGACAGAGGATGTAAAGCATGAGTGAAATAAGAAACAAAACAACATTCAGCACAAGGGAAAAATGAAAATACACAGAACACTGGCAGGGGTGGGGTTAAAGCTCAGTAGATGAGCTTTCTTGCTTAGATAACACATACACACACAAGAACTGCACTGTGCGGAGACCCACTCAGCCCTTTGCAACTTAATTCTGATTTCCCTCCTCCAAGGTGAAAGCAGAAGCATCATTAAAAAAAGATTATTATACCAACGTGACAAAAAGAGCCCTCTGAGGTGTGAAAGTCGTGTACCTTCACACTGTGGGCATACAGGAGCCCTCTCCCTAAGAGATGTTTTCCTTTAATTATTGATTTATACAGGGCACCCTCACTCCTGCCACCCCTCCCGCTCAGCCCACAGACGCATGCTTCGTTCCTTCTCAGCAGCAGCATCCCAACACAGCCGAACACCAGGTGAACTTGGATGGGAAGGTAGAGAAGATGAACGTGAGATACACGCATAGACAGCTTTTCTTGAAGAACTCCGTCGGTGTCAGCAACTGTCCAGCTGTGAGCAAGCGACCACATCTAAACGCACACCAGTTCCAATGGTGAGGAACAGTCCCTGTGCAGGACAGGTAGACAGGACTGGTGCAACAAGCCTCGGGCATCTCCACTGTGGTACAGTGCTCTCTACAGAGCAGCTCTGATGGAAAACCCGCGTAATAGGTTTCACTCGCACTGCAGAACGGCACTTGCCATTTAACCATCGCCCTGACAACTTCAAAAAAAGAACAAGAAAGTCCTTTCCATCAGAGGACGATAGGACAAACCGATTTATGAAAAGGACTAACTGAACTGAAGGAGATCAGACTTGTTCAGCTGTGTGACAGGAGAGCCTGACCTATTAAAACACCGTGTTTGTTCAAGACAAGGCTGTTTGTGTATTAGCAAAATGAGCATCTGAAACATCTTGAAAAGCTTTCCCTCTGCTATCCCAAGCCCACCAGAGAGGAAGAGGTACAATCCAACATTAGGAGGCATCCAACATCCACACTGTGAGATGAAGTACAGGAGCAATTTGCAAAAGAAGGGCCGAGTCCCTACATTTAGCTGAAGGAGATTAAATAGATTTTAGCTTTAGTTGTTTTTAAGCAATTAAATTAATAGCTTGAACAAACAAAACAAAACCTGACATAGAATGGATCATGACACCGTAACAGATAAGGAAATTGTCACTGGAGGCTGAGAAAGCATCTGCTTGGAGAATATATAGCCTGATGTCCAGCCTGTAGACCTCAAAGCTGTACCTGGTCACAAAGCATCACAGAAGTTCATGCAGCCATTTGACATGGAAAGACTAGATAAAACCATCTGAAACCTGCTGTGGACAAGAAGGCCTTTACTCTAATGGGTCTACACTTTTTTTTTTTTTTTCCAGTGATCTCCATGGACACAGGAGAGGTGAAACCCATGTCTCAGGTAGCCAACTTGAATTCCACCTTTCTGAAGACAAGAGAGGTGGTTGGAAGACACTGGAGAATATGGTCTTCCAACTGAACTGTAATCAGCCGGTCATTCTGATACAAGCAGAAATAACCTATCCAGCTGCTACAGCTTGGTACTACTGTCGGTGAACTCTCAATGCTAAATAGCAGAATACTGTATTTCTTGTGGTCAAGTCAAAGGAAGCGCAGAATTCTTTCATGAGAATACCACACACTTGTACTACAAGAATTTCCTGCCATCCCCCAGCTTTTACTGGAAACGTGACTCCTACCCAACTCTACCACAGGTTGCATTACATTAGCCTCATTGGAGGGGTCAACCACGTCATTCCCGTGACTCCTTCAAATCTGGCTTCCTTAAGATTCCAGCTTCAAGGGTGATAAAGTTCCTATGAACTCCTTTAAACAAAGGAGTAAGTTCTCCCAAAGCTTTATGGGCATTACATGCCAACCAGCACACCTCAGCTATAAGACTCCTGTGGCCAAACTTGCTCTGATACTGGTAACCTCCTCTCAATCTGTGGCAGCAGTAGCGGAATGAGGACACTGGAAAAGGTTTTGTTCACAAATCTTGACAAGGACATCTCTGAAGGAGCCAGAAGAGGGGACAATAGATCTGCGGATGCTAATGCGGAGTTACAGACAGCACTTGCTGTCGGCCAGGGGCAGTGGAATCCTAGGAGCTGGATCGCGCAACAGAGAAACAGGCACGACATCTTCACAAGCAGGCACGCTGGGTATCCTCCCTGGCCAACGAGTGGTCAGAAAAAGCAGGAACGCGTCTCTTGTGGAGAGCGATAGGTCGCATTTACACGCACAAACCAGAGCCACCGCGGGCTGCAGGCTGGTGCAGAGGGAGCCAGGGCCCGCTTCACAGCGCGCTGCTCACCTGTACATCAGGGCTCGCAAAATGCTTCAGCCAGCACTTGAGCGCAGCCTGAGCGGGGCATGCAAATTTACAGCACTGAAGGCAACTGTTTCTTCTAATCTCGCTTGCTTTGTGCAGAGAGGCCCCTCTTTGTTCTCTTGAGAAAGGCAGGATTTTTTCCTGAAAGCTGTACTGTGTTTTCTAAGGTACACAGAACAGCGAGATCAGATGGCCTAGGCAAACAGAGCCAGACACCAAACTCAATAAAGTAAGAGTCCCAACTTGATGAAGTACAGGTCAAAAATAAAAAGGTAAATGGCTTCTCATATACATATGCACTTACTGAGCAATAGCAAGTGCCAAAAGTGCTATTCAAGTCTAGCAGTTATTTTCCCTACTTAGTCTCCTCAATTTCAAAGATCTTAAAAGTTGCATATTCTCAAGTTAAAAGCAATAATGATGAGTTTAAAAAAAAAAAAAAAAAACACGTTTACAGCCACAACATTTAGCATCTCATGCTGAGCCTTTATCTTCCTTTCAAAAAGCCTATGGTCATTTGCTAAAATTCTTTATCTAGCATATTTGGCACCAAATGATTAAGCAGGTAACGGAAAACAAAAAAAAACCCTTGGTATTAGTATCACATTTCTATCTTCAGAGGCCCATAATTAATCCTAAGAAGTTACTGGACATCATTAAAGTCCCCTTATTAATGTTTTTAATTAAGATGAAATAATATTTACGTAAGTGTTCATGTTTTGAAGAAGGGAAGCTTACTACGAGACAAAGTTAGAAAAGTCGACTGTGCTGAAGCTTTTCTATTTTCCCTTAATCAGTGCCGAGAGCACACAACAATAGCTCTGGGACCAATAAAGAATACTGCAGGCCTGCAATTTTAGGTTGAGATTTTCCAAAGGCTCCAAGCAACTAAATCCTATTGAATTTCAATAGGACTTGGGCACCTAACTCCCTTAGGTGCACTTAAAAAGCCTTTAATTGATTTCCTTAGCTCTCTTCTCACTGGAGGTTTCAGCCAAATCCAAACGAAGGCAGTAGAAATTTTTCCACTGACTACAAAGAGCCTCAGATGTCAGTGGTATAACTTTGCACATTAAGGCACGGTCTCGGAGCACTGGTGTATTAGAACAACTTTCCACACCATCACCCCTGCACAAGTCTCTTCATAACACAGTCTTCTTTAGCTGGTGAACTTGGTTGCTGATGATATCCACCAGGAATTTACAAAAGTAAATTAAGCTGGGCTTGCACATTTAGTTTATGATACTTACTTTAACGTGGAGTTCTCCCCCACAAAAAGTATTCTGAAGAACTAGACCTTAAACCCACAGGATTTTGTAAAAGAAGAGAAGCTTTAGCATCCTAACACCAGCCCAAAATTGATTAAAAAAAAAAAAACACACCTCCTTTCTGTTTATTTCATGAACCTGTTATTCACGGTTCATATGAGTCTCTAGAAGGAATTCATATAGAAGCTTCTGCTTCACAGTGAAATATGCTCTGGCTCCTGTCCAGTACAGCATATGCTTCATTTGATATCTCACTGAATTCAGAAGAACTAGACACCTACTTAAGTTTAAGCACACATACACACAGCTCAGAGAGATGCACTCTCAATTATCAGTACATATAAGACACTAATAGGGCTAGAAAGGAACTGCTGCAGACTAACGAAGCAGTCTAAGCCATGGAGTCTGGATTTTTGTGTTACAGAGAACTTTTCATATTAACACTATTACAGAGCGGCTACGTTCCCCAGATGGATTATTTTCATCCTGTCTAGTATCTTGTGTGCTTTTTATTCAATAACCTTCCTCATTCGCTTTCAAAAAAGCTACTTCATATCCATTGTGTCCAACATGGAGCAGCTGATAAATCTTCTGTTCGCACCACAGCTAATGCTGAATTTATCAGGGGACCTCTGGAAGAGACTGAAAGCTCACCTGGATTTTTCCAACTATAAATGGTAGGACAAGAAGAGCTAGCGTGTCCTCTGGCAGACCTTGTTTCTCTTATATCCTTAGACCACCATTGTTACAACACTAGCCCTTTCAGAGAGAAAATAAATATTGCACATTATCTCTTACCAGAAAGCAGAGCAACACAGAAGGAAGAATCCGGCCACTATCAGCCCAGCTTAGCCTGCAATAGCTTCGCTTTGTCTGCTTAAAAGGAGATGTAATGGTAGTTGGCATTTTTAAGACGTAATGGCCGAGCTGTGGTCACCTGCTATACAGAAAAGTTTGGTAACAGTAACACTCGAAATGCAGCAGTTTCAGGCATACTAAAGCCCAACTTTGTTTGTTTGAGGCTACGCTGATAGCAGCCAGGAAGCAACAGTATGTTTTAAAACAGCAATTAGAAAGACTGATGAAAAAAGTATTTCTGTTCCGCGGGTTTTGAAAAGTAGAAAATAACTTTTGTAAGCTTTCTGTGAATACTCATTTTTCCTCTTTACTCATCTTTATCCATCTCATTAGAAAAGGGCAGAAGAAAAAGGAAAAGGGCTGGCAAGGGTGGGGAATTAGAAACACGCCTCTAGTTTTCAATTATCTGTTAATCGATCAACATTTGCTCTTGACAAGTGGTGCTTTTCAATAGATTTTTACACAAATCGTGGCCAGGTTGGATTCTATACCCAAACTTTAATGATTTTTTCATGTATAGATTTTTTTAAACAAAATGTTTGTCTGTAGAATCATCTGTAGTTTTAAAGCATAAAAAGGAATATGCTTTATGAAGTAGAAAATTTAGGAACTACACTTTTCTCTGTCTAGAAACTTGTGAGACAGGGACTGTAAGAAAATACAGAAAGTACGCACAAAGTACACTGGAGAGGAACTCTTTCTGATGAAGTTCTGATTTCTTACCTGTCTTTTGAAGGTAAGGATGGTTCCCTCCCCAGTCCACCCCTACCCTCAAGAAGGGAGCTATAGCATGGTAGTGTTGTACTCTCTTCCTTCAGGATTTTCAACTCAACCCTTCCATCTCCTTTTCAGGGTTTTAGGGACCTACTCTGAGATGTCATGTGTGTTCTGCAAGTAAGGCACATCCAGAAAATCAATAGGTCACCGAGAGCAGAACACTGCTGTGATTACTTCTCCCTCCACATACACCCATGATACACTCTTTCTCTGAAAGCAGCACGTTGTCAAAATTCACCCTCCCAAAGTGAGATTTCCAGTCTGAGCAATGACTGTATTCTTCATTAACTGTTTAACGAGAAGTAAATTTCAAATGGACTAATGCTGTTTACGACCACCTCCAGATAATGATGGAAAAAAGAAAATCTTCATCTCGTCCTCAACTGGTGGGACAGTGTTGTGCTGTAGAGCCGTCAAGTTCGGGAACACAACCCTAGGCAATTAGGAGTCCAGCATTCCTTTTACACATCTGGGCAGTCGCTGCTCACTTACCAGTATCACGCTCAGCATCGATGAGAGCTCCAGCGCCGTGTTGCTGCCTGCCATTTACACAAACACAACCTGCCTTTGCCTCAACATACTTGAGCCCTCTCCCAGGCCTGCTCCAGGGAATACGCATCATGCTCTTCCCCACAGCTGCAAAAACAGTCGCACACTAAACCTGTAGTCCAGGCACTTAATGCTCCTCACAGGAAAACACATGTGCGAGTTTAAGCTAATAAAAAACCTCTCAGATGCCATACGGACACAGCCCATTCAGTCAGCATTTTACAGTTGCCTCTAAAATTTGGGAAGGAGGAGAGGAGAGTTATTTGACATGCAAAATAAACCTAACCGAAGGCAACAAGTCAGTGCTTGAGCTGAGCGGCAAGCACGTTTCGCATAGCGAAGGCAAGTAGTTTCCTCCTCGTGCCAATTTCCTGCGCTCGTTCCAATCAGCGAGCGTAAAACAGTTGTGGCTATCATTCAGCGCATCGGGATTAGGGCATACCAAAATGGGAAGTTAATTTATACCAACCAAAGCACATGATTAATTCAGTGCAAACTCTCCCTAGAGCTTTGATAATGTTCCAAACGGACCAAACTAAACTTACATTTGCAAAATGAAGATATAAGCCAGATCTCTCTGAAGTCGCATACCCCATTAACCAAGCTACCGTTATGTGCAAAGACTTATATTTTTACTCGGATTCATGTTTCAATCAGTTTTGGGTCCAACATAAATAAATGGTGCAACAGAGGCAGCTCTTTGCAGAAGTCAAGGCTAGGAGAGGAGAACTCCAGCTCTGTGAAACTCCCTTCACTCACTATCACCTTTCCCCTGCACCCTTTACAAATAAAGGACAAGTGCACTATTCATTGCTGGAAGAAAAAAAAAAATTCTTAAAAAAGCCATGGCCTTCTCAGTGGCAGCTGGTCTGAGCTTCAAGACATCAAATACCTCAGGAAACTAATAGGCGTTATATGGAATTAATTTTAGAAAAGAACACAAAACTGGTATTTGGCTGAATTCAGTACCACTGTACTCCAAAAGGAGAGACCTTACGAAAGCAAGGCCTAGGCCATGGCAAGAAGGACCCAAAGGTTCTGCCACAGGACGTAGGCCAGCAGGCAGCTGCTGCAGGAAGCAAAAGCCACCGAACCAGCAGAATCCCCCCGTGGAGGGGTACTTGAAAAGGGGAAAGAGCATGCAACCTAAAGGAAGGGGCAAAAGAAGCATGGTGTAGAGAGAGAGAAACCTTTTCTGTGCTGAAACATTGGGCAACGCAGGAGAGATTTAGTCTACTTCAAAATACGCAACTTATTGGAATAACTGAAGCATTGCTTATGCATCTTAAATGCACTTATATAACACAACATGCAACTGGTGGCAGCGGAGCAGCACTTCATATTACTGCATTATTAATGTGCTCAGTTTTCTAAAGTTTGGGGCATCTCTCTTCTTTACGTGAGGTATACTTCCAGGTGACTCGTGGAATGATTTATTTTGGCGATAGCTGGATGCTCTAGGGACTTCTATTTGATCTTAGATTTACTGTTGTTTAAATTAGGAATTAGACTAAACACGAGGCGCATCTTTGGAAACGCCCAATGTCCAAACGTTTTTCCCTGTTACATTACGTGATGAAGTGAATGCCAGTCTTACTCCACAGCTAGATGAATTCTGACTGTACTTATTGCCAAAAGATTAGCCAATTTTTTAGCCTTCTTCCCTCTACACCTTCCCCACAGTTCTCAACACCATTTCAAAAAGCTGATTTTAGTACATCTGCCCTGCTTAGTCCTCTCGGGATCCCGTTGTGTTAGATGGGACAGAAGCAAAAAACCCTTCAGCCTGGACACCAAAGGTCTTACAGCAAAATCACAGAACTAAGATTGCCTACTAGAACCAAAGATGCTCACGCCACCCAAGGAGATAATTATTCAGCAACTGAGGAACTAGTAAGAACAGACACTTGTACCCATTGCCTTAACAGAAACCAAGCCAGAGGCTGCATTCGAGAACGGTGATTGCCATTGCTTTGAAGCCTGCAAACAGGTTGCTCAACCTTGGTAGCTGCTAACCCAAGATCAAAGCCACCACTCTATGTGACAAACTGAAATACGTGACATTATCACCTCTCAGCAACAACACAATGCGAAAAATGTTCTTTCCACTGTAAAATGTTCTTTTAAAACAGTGTTTTATCAGTACACAAAATAAATAATTACCAGGCTAACTTCTTTTCTAAGGCTAAGACGACAAAAAAAAAGAGTCCTGATGCACAACAACCAAATGCTGACCCACGAACAGAGCACAAAGAGTTTGTTACACCTTTTTCTGAATGGGTTTACACAAGGAGCAATAGCTCGAGTGGCCAAGGCTTCCAGAAATTATTGAATGTCAAAGGTTTTAGCCCAACTTCCAGATCTTAAATGAGGGAGAGGCTACTCGAACTGCAATTCAAACAGTTTTCCAGTTTTCTTTACGCATCAGTAAAGGTGGCTAAAATACAGAAAACAGTCCGAGGCCTGCAATCCTCTGCTGAAGGGAGGTTTTGCACGGCAGCAGAACCAAACATACCCATCCGGGGCGTTCTTCATGGAGAAAGCAAGTGGGTCTGCCATGCTCAGAGCTGGGTTCTATTTCCAGCTCTGCTAAAAATGGTTTTAATTACAACCTCATGTTTCCCCCTTCCAGAACACATAACACATTGCACATTTAACTTTGTACAGAAGTGTCAATTGCTAGTACTGTTTAGGGTGTAATTAAAAACAATTACATTATACTAGAAAAGCACATACGGGACTGTTTTGTGTACAATGTGAATTTCCTCATCAGCTGGATGGCCAAAGGAAACCCACTAGACATGAAAGTATGGTACAGCTGTGTCCCGTAACTGGCTATTTGCCAGTTTATATGCTATTGCACTTGGGAGACCATAGCTGATGACATGAATGCATGTATTAATAAGTCCATCAATTGAGCTTTCCTTACAAGAAATCTGCCCCTATGATGTTACATCAGAGAATTCCATTATCCTGAACCTTACTACTCGTCCCAAATGGCATACTTTAAAGCCAGAAACATTGCACATATTTAAATAGCATGCTTTACAGTGCTCAAGAAGCGGTATAAACTCTCTAGTAACGCTGTCTGTGGTTTCACACCTTTTGAGTAACAGCAATGAATATTTCATGCTATGAAGACATGAAATGTGTTCATCTCAGGTGCTAAATCACCCTGAAAAAAGCTATGAAAACCCTCTTTTAAACACTTTGGAAATGACTTGCAGGCTGTGGGAATTATATTTTCAATTAATTTGATTTCTTTTTTATGTTTAGAAAGATAGCAAACCGACGGCTGTACAATAAGCAGCCCGTTCTCAGCGCAATACAGAGTAGTTAATACCACGCGGCTCCTGTTATGGCTATAAGAAGTTATGGTTTACTATTTAGATCTTAAGCATAGTATTAAACATGGATACACTTTTTTTTATTTTTTTTTAAACATGAAGAACAGGGTGGACAAGCTTTGAAGGGAAAAAAAAGTCTATTGCAAGTTAGTGTACAAATACCTCCAAGTTTTGCTAACTGGCTACTGCACTGATGTTTTCCGTGGAAATTCCAGCCACATTAGTTCTGGCAGCAATTAAAGACTACTTTTGGAATCCTTAACAACATCCAAGGGGTCCCTTTCAACTTTACTTCTTGTTCTGTAGTTCTTTCTACTCTTTAAAGCAGGGAAAGCAGCTTTCTTTTTTTTTTTTCCCCAACCTTCAACTTGTTTTACTGTTAAAATAAATACAAAGATGAGTCAGAATTCAGGCTCAAAGGAACACCACTGAAGTATTTACTCCTCTTTGAGCTCTTTTGCTCAGGTTGTACCTCTTACCGCTGCTCAGTACATTGTGCAACTCTGATTGTGAGCCAACACGATCACAGGACTCAATGATAAAAGAAGCTATTCAGAGTTTTGGCAGGAGGAATACTTTTGACATTTTGTTTCATCTAGATCACAGGATTAGACTTCGGCTTGGCGCTTTAACACTAAACTGCCCATGCTCCATCATACGGAGCTGATTTCCGACACCTCTTCTAACCGCGTATCGTGTTATTCTTGAACGCTCCCATCCAAGTCAACGGGACGGCCCTTGAAGCAAGCTGCAATCCGTAACAAACGCAGACAGCTGAACCTGTCTGTTGAAAAGGGGAGATCACAGCCTTCCACTCCTTAGAACGGACAGAAGACGCGTGTAAGTACCGAGCCACGAAACCAAGAATTCATTCTTCTTGAAAGCAAAACACAAATAAAAGCCAGCATGTATCCAGGCATCAGAAATATAACTCTACCATATTCTGAATACCAGCTGAACTGTTAAAAAACCTCTGTGACCATATGCAATGCACAGAGGATATTTAAACTTCCTGAAAACATTGTGAGAATAAGGAGCCAGGCAGAACAGAAATACCCTCTGTGTGGCCTGAGAGAAAAGATTTCATCTTATTCATGACACTCTCTCATGAGGGTTCTCTAGTCTTTACCAACATCCAGCCTCAGGAAAACTTATTGCAAGTTTTAATTGAAACTTCAGTTGAAGCCATTAGGCTTCACAAAGAACAAAACAGACAAAAAAACCCACAACCACCCACCCCAAGACCCCGAAGCCCTACAGCATCATTGATCCCAGTGCTTGTATAATCAGTGGTGTCCCCAGAACCGAAGAGTGTTTGAACTGCAGAAAACACTGGAGTAGAAGAGTCTCAAATAGCCTGCACATCCACTGGATAAGGACCTGAGCTACTCGACTGCATCTGAAAGATGCTCCTATTCCAAGCAGGAATTTGGACTGGATCATCTCCAGAAGTCTCTTCGAACCTAAGTTCTCCTACTATGGTATCATTTCCCTAGGATTAAGTAGAATTTTTCCTATTGATTCCTGGAATCTATGTTTAAAAAAAAAAAGAGACTAAATGCAAATCACTTTCAGAGAAAAATTTTTGAAAACTGTGAAACCAAGAGGTTACTTTTTCACTTCCAAGGAAAGTTCACTTGCCAAGAAACTCAAGACGAAGTTAAGGGGAGAACAAGAAAGGCTTCCTCCATGTCCCCCCTACCACCAGCACCCACCCACCGACACAGACTTCTTAGCATTGTTATGTGGCCACCTCCTGATTGGGACCGAGTGGGTAGGAAAGAGAAACATTTTGGGGGAAAAAATCCGACACCTAGTTTCAGCAGTGTAACTCCACACAGAGATGTAAGTCGCGATTCATCAGAGCGTGAGCTTAGCAGAGAAAGCAAACCAATGACTCTTCATTCAATTAAGAATAAATTGCTGTATTCCCACTGTGCATTCATCATGCAGTCACTTCTTCAATCAACTCTGATTGATTAAACTTCTTTCATTAACTGATTTCAGCTTGTCTGGTTTATTAGCATCTGTATTATCCACCTGGGGCCCTGGAACATCTGCTGTGTTTGCCTGCCTTGTTTTAGGAAGCTCAGCCCCCTGTTTATTACAAGCATTTCTCAGATTTCTGATAAAAAAACCTTTAGATTCTCCCAACCTTCTCCTAAGAACTATGGCAGCTACAAGCTCTTATTCTCCACATAATCATTTATTGCAGTTGTCCAGCATGGCTGATTACACCTCTCTCATTCAGCTAAGCGTGCTCAAACAGAAATCCCAGGTAGGGCTTCTCAAAGATTGACAGCTCTGCTCATCTTCCACAAGGGGTTCACGCTTATGCCTGGCCAGGCATTTTCATTTTCTGGTTCCTGACAGTCACAACAACACACTGAGTGCAAATATTTACAACCAGGAGTAGGCGTTAGTAGCAGACGGAGGGTGGAAGATCAAGCATTTATCTGTGCCCCACATATTTAGGATGCTGCTCTAGGGCTCCTTACAAGACACTTGCCTGCTCGCATTATGCTTACAGAAAAGCTCTTGTCCACTACATTCATCCACTGGCATATGAAGAATACATAACGATGTCCTCATGTGCAAATGGAAAAAAATTTCCATTCTTCAGTTTCCTCCAAAGTTCTGAATGTTATGTAGTCACATAGGATAGTGTGAGCTCATAAATTTTACCCAAGCACCATATCCTCAGCACACTCTACATACCGGATTTGGAATTTGTTCTGCAAAAATCAGTTGGGAGTTTTCCTGCATTGTACACAAAAATGTGATCTTTAATTGATTTCAAGTGATGTTAAATAGCTCAAGATTTTTACACATTTAAACCAGTTATTTTGAAGGTTTATTTGTAGCCATACGAACTGTTCAGAATGTTTCTTGAAAAGAATTATGAGTTAATTGACTCAAGATTTTGGGGAGGGGTTGAACTTTCTAGAGTACAAGTCATAGAATGTTAACAGACAGTATCTCACACCACCTTGAGCTCCACTAAGATAAAAGGCTTAGAGATTTCACTGTATAATAAAAAGACCTCATGTAAGCGAAAGAAATAAATATTTACAAAGAGAAAACTGCCTTTAAATTCCCCAAACGCATCCCACGCAGAAGAATCACCATCATATTGGACAAACATCACCACGGGGAAGAGTGGGGGCTGGGGGAAGGAACATGAGCAACGACCCTCCTTTAAAAAAATATTTATCTTAAAGTAATTAGATAATCTTCGACTTTCAAAACTGCTGAACCAGTCAGTTCTATCTCACGTTCAGCACCACGCTATTAAACCGAGTCAAAAGTTTCTGTGGTTACTGGGGGCTGAAACGAGCTGATTTCCCCGGAGGGCTGGCTCCACTGACCAGATGTCCTGGGCCAGCTCCCCAGAAGGAGCAGGAGCAGCACGGGCGATGCCTTCTCTGTTTCTATGGAGCTGGGTTTTCCCAGCCCCTGCGCAGCCGGGCGCGGAGCAGCTACCAGCTGTTGTCTGGGCTCGTGCTCCATCGGGACAGGCCGAGACGTAGCACCGAGCTCCTCCCAGCCCCAGGCCTCAGCATCCCACCCTCGGCCGTTGCAGCCGCCGCTGGGGCTCGGTGCTGTGGTCAGAGCTGCCCACGGCGCTTCCTCTGCTGTTTTTACAGGCTGTGGCAGCACACCACCATTTGGTTTAACACGTTCAGTCGCTGGGCTGGCAACTGAGGTTTCCCCAGCGCGTGCTCCTAGCCCAACTTTCCCATCTCAATGGTTTTATGAGCTTAAACCTAAATCTCCAGTAGTAACCCACTTCAGGTTCCCCACATTATTCTCACTCCATACTTTCAAAGAAAAACTTTGCGGATTAATGACTCCCCATCCTTCCCGCAAGGCTGGTTAATGCCTCAAATTCCTGTTGCTTTTTAACTCCTGAGGAACTTTAATCCGTCTCTGACCACGCTGATGAGCCGCAGAGAAACAACGCCGGTTAGGATTTTCATTCTTGCGCTTTCTTTTTGAATGCGGCCAAGTTCAAATGTCTAATTATAACTTTGCAGAGTTAATGATCAATTTAACGAAGGCTTTAGAGTATCTTTGAAGTCGTAACAACAAGCCAAAGGGGGGTTAAAACGTTAACTGCATGGGGAGCCTACGTAGAGAGCTTTCTTAGGATTATCTCTCTCGCTTAACAACAAAGTTGAGTCATTTCAGAATACTTCCAGCAACCCCACGGCTCGGTCCAGTTGCCACATAGCGCTGAGCTCTGCCTAGTGTTTATTTTATAGCTCTGAGCAGCACCAATCATTACCCTATTAATTCAAGCATGTTTAATTCAATGTCTTTCAACTACTCAGCCATGCCTATTCGTAACGTTTAAGCAACGACACAAAGGTACAACTTGTCACCACATTTATACCCAACAGGCGCTAATCACTCAGGTTAGATATACAACATAAGTAGGGTATATATTGAGACAGCCACAAGTGATATTCACTTAAATGGACGATATGCAGCTTCTGCTCCTTTTGCTTAAGGCACGCATTTTTTCCACTTATCACACGGGCTGAATTTGCCCTCAGATGGATGTAGCTCCTGCTGATGTCAGTGAGCTATAAATACACATCACAGGACACACTGACCTGTTTACTTTTGAATCTGACACATGTAGCCACTCATATTTTGTGTATATTACGGTCCGTTGTAATGCTGAATCAGCACACCCAGAAATAACAATAAGGTCGTGCTCAGCCCGAGCAGCGCACGGAGAAAGCGGTTGGGCTCCTCCCTGCTTGCCTTTTTCAGGAATCCTGCCAGTCGGCATCGCCAGACACATTTTGCAGGGGTTTCTCTTCCCCGCCCCAGGTATCAAACAGAGGTGAAGGGGAAAGGCATCAACCTGCTGGTAAAAGATTAGGCAAGGAGTCATAGGACGGCAGAGGAGTTATAGATGAGCAGGCAGCCATCACCGGTCCCCAAAGCAAGCTGACTGGAAGCTGAAGGGAGGAAAAAAATTAAAAAAAAAAAACAAAAACCACCATAGACTGCCTGCATGACGTCCACCGACACTCTCTTTTGCACCAAAGCACACAACTGAACATTTTTCCCCTTTAAACTTACAATTGGGGAAAATTTCCATAGCAAGAACCAGAGACAGTCTCTAGAACTGGACACGGCAAGAGGAACATTTTATGGGTTTGACCAGTTAATTTAACAGCCACCCTGCGGCTTGCACAAAGTGGCAGGACCGCAATGAAGAATTTCTAGGTACGTAGGGGCTTTTACATGGGGCATTATAAACAAAGAAAACTTGCATACCTTTTTTCCCCAGTGCTGCAGTTCCAGACCACAATAACTGCATGGTGAAATCTAGGATAAGTAAAAGTTGGATAAACTACTTCAGCAAAAATTAATGTTTTCTCCCTAAATCAGCCAGTGTAATCAGATTTCCTTTCAGAGCTCCTGAAAGATTGAGCTCCTGAAAGAGAACGATTACATCTCACTGCTTTCTTCATTTAAACCCAACTTCCTTAGACCTTATCTATGTGACAACTTCCAGCTCACACTCAGTTTGTGCATTACATCCAGGTACCTACTATTACAGCCTTGCCACAAAGGCTTACAGATGCTCGAGTCTAAAGACCACTTAAGCGCTGATAAAATACAAAGCAATACAGAAGTGAGAGCAGTTTGCATCATGCTAAAAAAGGCTTTCAGTAAATACCTGGGTACAACGCTGCAGCAACAAGAGCATGGAGTGAGCTTCCCATGTTTGGGGGAGTTCACAAACTTGGGGGAGCAATTTTGCAAGAAAAGTCCCATGATGAAATGGTATTTCAACTTTAGATCACAACATCCCTATCATTCACTGCAACTGCCTTGCATCGAGCCACACGTGCTACAGCCCAACATCTTTGTCTGGAAAAAGCACGCTTAACAGGAACGTACGCAGTTTAACTGGAGACACAGAGCAGGGTGACAGACAGGAACGGAAAGAAGCAGACAGGCTCAGTCACAATACTCTGCAAGACAGAACTAGCGTGGCGTAACACAGCATCTTATAGCTCCTTCTTGCCGTTCCATAGGGTGAAGCTCATTTTGAGCACCTGAAAAACTCAGGGAGAGAGATTCTTGATTTTTAGGCATTATGTTTTGTGGTGCAATGTATATTCCAAAAGCTGTTACTGTTAGTCTGTAGCATTTTGTGCCAATCTCCCAAGTGATTGGTATCTAGCAAACCATCGCTTTAAACTTGTGGCGTAAGAAAGCTGCTTTACATGTTTGTATGATGGCAAAGGCCTCTCCCTGTTTGAAATCTGCAGTTACGTCTTCCTCTGTCAAAACGAGACGCTGTTCTAAATCGTAATCAGTCTACAGGTGGAAAAGCAGCGGTAGGCACCGTGTCAGCGCCTCACACATACAAGGCGAGGACAACCCACGGTGCGAGGCTCTGAGCTGCGCACACGGGTTAACCAGGCTGCGATGCGCGGCTGCTCGAGACAGAACAAACACCGCCCAAAGCGGAAAGGTTCAATGTCCCGGCTAGGTTCAACGTACCTAGAGAGGTTAGACAACAGCGTGGCTTCTCTCAAGTCTGCTCCCTAAATTGACGGCTTGATTATGTAACTAAATGATGTATTTATTGCAAAACATGTGTTTTTACATGCGCTTACTAGAAGGCATGCACATTGCACTGCTTTAATCCTTGATTAATCCTACCAATTCCTAAAACACAGATATGTACCTTATAAAATCCACCTGTTTTGATTCATCAAATGCCATGCACTACAGCAAGCTAGAAATAAATCGTGCTATTTAAAATGTTCCATAACAGTACATTTGTCAACGATACTCGATCAAAGCATTTGCTTTGACTGTGCCCTATTTGTTTAACTACTACTGCTGCTGCTTATTTTAGTCTATACTGAAGAGTTCTGAAGATCACAACCTGGGCAGATGCCAGAAGAATGTAGCTTTTAAACATAACCTTATATTCAAAGAGTGAAATCAAGCTCTAACAACATAAGTAAGCAAAATTCCAGCATGTACGCAGTTTCTTCCTACGAGTTTTTTCGTTTTTGAAAGATTCAGTGGATAAAACAGGATTTAAGTAGTTTTCCTTATAAATATTTCAGAATACAGTACAGAAATTCATGCATGGCTGTTGCTATTGCAAAAGCTACTTGAACACATTTAACAGTTTTACTTTATTAATTTGATAGCCAGAAAATTAAGCATTTCACATCAGAGTAGACTTCACTGACTTCTGTGTGGCTGTATTTTCCTGAGGTCAAGTCTTTTGGGAGATGTTTTTAAATCTGGTGCGTTTATCTGTTTACCACATTCTTACGCTTCTTTGTTTTCTGACTTTATTGCATTACCAATAATTAATTGTAATCATTTTCCATTTGATAATGGTCATTGATTTTGACACACTGCTTAGAATAACATCGTGTTACACTTAAGGGTCTCAATCGTTCTCAAGTGTTCTTTCTAAGCTATGAGGTACACTAGCACAGAAGACTGCAGAGTAAGAATGACGTGATTTAACAAAGCAGTTTCATGGAAAGACTGTTCTGTGCTCATGTACTTAAATTGAAGGACAAAGATTAACATTAACTGCAAATCCCCAGGTAACAGGAAAAATCTTTTACACATTTATTGACTAGAAAGATGTTGATGCATTTCTTTACTTTGAATCATCAGTCCTGCTGCTGTGAACCAAACAGTAGTGATACATCTCAGAAGCCCAAAACTTCACAGAAGGACACAATTTGATTTCAAGTGCACCTATATATATATACACACACACACACACACACACACACACACACACCACCTTATATATATATATAGGGTAAGTACCAAACCCGAATTTTAACTCGCATGTGTGTGTGAAGAGGGAATTAGCATCTGAAGTTCCTCACTTTAAATTCCAAGTGAAGACTTTGCATATCATAAAGCTTAACAATAGCACTGCTGCCATTGACGTTTTGGACTTACAAATATACTTTCAGCTACGGTCCACGTATATTCATGGTGCAGCTGGGAGGGAGGGAGAGAGGATCAAAGCAAAATGCAGCTGAAAATGCCACTTTTCATCTGACTTCAAGGTCTGTCATGTTTTGCAGGGTTTCCACTGCAAATAATAAATCTGCCCCTGACAGTTGAATAAATTTTACCAGGTGAACAGAGATTTCACAGTGCAGGGACCATGGAATGTTTCAAACCTTAGAAAGGTGCTCCATGTTTCGCTTGGGGACAAACGTACAGGAGGCTTTCAGGGGTAGCTGCCAGCCTGCAGTCGTAGCTACCTGTCCAGACTCCTGAGGGCACCTCTCTAAACTCTTATTGACATCAAGACCCCCGTATTAGCGCCAGCTTAACAACAGCACTACAAGAAAGGAAACAGAAGCAAATATGACCCATCACTCTAGAAAGCAGCAACTGCAATAAAGATTTTAATGCAGCTGTTCCAGATCACCCCACCAGCAGCGTCTCTCTCCTTTGTGCTCATATTAATATAATGCTTTGTACCACCCTGCTTCACACGGAAGAGGACTCCTGGCGTTCCAGGAGTCAAAAGCAAATGCACAAATATTTTTGTCTCTTCTAGACAAAAACAAATCTCCTCAAACCAGTCTGCTAAGAGCAAAGGCCTTTGCAAACATAATAAATGCCTTCAGCTACTTAAAATACAATGTTTATTTTTACTTCAAAGTTTTTTTTAGACTAAATTACCTTAAAGCAAAAAAGTGCAAGCAAAATAGTTTGGCCTTTTTTTCTCTTCTTTCCCAGCTTCTTAAAACATGCCGGTTGGTCTAGACCTACACATCACAGGCTAACATAAACAAGTGCATCTTTCATAAAATTTATTCCACAAACAGGAGCTAGACCACTGGGATAGATGCAGCAGGTATATTTCCAACATTTTGGCACCCTCTCTCGCCAGTGTTTCCGTCTCCCCGCACCTCCCCTTTGATCTGGCCCCACCCCAGGAGTCAGTCATCTTCCCTTGGGGTGACCGCGCCGGCACAGCGCCGCGCAGCCCAGCCAGATGTTTCGAGGGAAGTTTCAGGCCCTCCCTGCTACTTGCTCAGAAGACTAAAGCACTGCCACTCCAGGCTGGCTCTGTTGAGTTTTCTGACTTGGGAATTAATACTAAAGGAGTGAATCACAGAAGAAAATGGAGGGAGAGCGCAAGAGAAGAAACACCCTACTTGTTAGGCCGTTCAGACCCCTGGCATTACTGTTAGCAGGTACTTTGCTACCTACAAAACAGAGCATGGATTTGAGGAAGAGTATCCCTCAGTCCAGCCCATCTGCTGCTTTGATTCTTCCATACTTCAGTCTCTGCGTTACGTTTGGGCTCAAAGAGAAGCCAGCTATAGACTCTTAGGTTTTATCCTGCAATTACAGCTCACTGCTCCATGGAAGCATTAGCCTCCATTTTGTAACATGTTAAAGGAGACTGCGGCACACTGATTTGGCTCATGAAATCAAAAGCTTTATGTTGATCTCTGAGACATGCTCAAGCATAATCCCAGAACCGCCTGCTTTATTATGCATTTTTTGGCTTTTGAGGAGGAGACAATGAATTCAACAGTCTAGTGAGGTTTAACAAGTGATAGAGTTAAAACAAATTTCTCTTGGGAAAAGGCTTGTCTGGTGACATCGGCAGCACTGGTGACTGACCCCTAGGGAAGTGGGACAGCCATACACAGATGGGAAATAGCTGGGAAGAAACTACATGGAAGCACTGAAACATTAGACCCTACCTAGTGGCTGAAAACTCAAGTGCGAGGTCCAGATGCTGAAGTCTGAATGTGTTAGCATCATTGTTTGGGAACTGATGCTAAGTGACAGATAGATTATGTTACATAAAGTTCAATTTCTGGCTGCCCACAATGGTTCCTAATTCAAACAAAGACCTGACAAGCTACCGACAATAAATAAATCAAAGCAAAACGCACACTGCTTTGAAACTTTAGCCTTACACCCAGTAACATTACAGTACGCTCATTTGTTAAAAGAACTGCTTGATTTTGACTTAATAATACTTTACCAAAGCAACTGAAAATTATTGATTTCCTGTGTTATGAATTGAAATGATGAAAAAACTAAGAGATGACAAATAAAATGCCTTCTTTGTTCTGTGTATCACTTCTGCTATGCTTGTCAGTCAGATGCCATTGTTTTTCCCTCTAGTCCCATGGCACATGAATGTTATCTTACTGGGAAATAAAACAAAATGAAAAGACAGAAACAAAAATATTTTCCAAGATTGTACTGTTTGTTTTCAGCCTTATGTCTAAGAATAAAGAAGAAAACCAGTAGCATTTTTAAAGAATGCCCTGCACTAGTTTAATTTTCATTTTTGTTTTAAAAGTTCACAGTACTTTTGGTTCTGAAGCCTCTTGGGATAGAGGCCGGGATTAGTATTTATATAAAAGTGATTAAAAGACACTAATTCAAAAAAGCTGACATGCTTCATTAGCTGCCTTTTCCATGCTGACTTTGTTCCAACTTTTAATCAACAATATCTACATGCAGCTCTGGACCCAACAAACGTTTCTGTACTGGCCTTGAGCCACAGAATGCTGTAGGCTGTGGGCAGCCCAGCTCAAGGAAGCCGGAGGAGAACAAAAGGATGTTCCCTGCCACCACGCAAAAGGCACGCTACAGCGATCTCTGTCCTGCTCTAGAGCGTAGGCAAGGGTCACAACGCAAGCAGATAGGCAACGCAAGTCACACACAACTCTAAAAGGTCAGAAGCCCCCCAAATTTTAATTGACTTTGGCTTTTTGCATGTTTGAATTCCTTATGCCTTGTGAACTGCTTTGGTTGGTAATGATTTAAGTCCCAGGTAGATGGAATGACAGAAGATATAGTTCCACAATGAGTGACATCTGCAATTCACTGAGGAATTACAATGCTCAAGAAGTCACTGTTCCAAGAGGTGACAAAACAACAGAAACGTCAAGAAGCATCTGATCATCTACTTCTTCCCTAATCCAAGCCACTTTGCATTTCTTCTACCACATCTTGCACCTTTACACAAAGCTTTTGCTGAGTCTCCATCATCTTGCTCCAGCTCTCTAAAGCAATTAGTTTTAGTAAGCGAAAAGCTCTAGCTCAATGTCTCCATTCACTAGTAAGGAGAAAAAAAAAAAAAACTCCATTAAATGTTAAGAAAAGAAGAAATACCCGTGAGCAACTTTGTCAATGACCCACCAAAAATTAGAGCAAAGACAGAGCTGTTAAAAGGAACAGACAACTCTGACTGAGGTCATGCTCATCGGAAAGAGATGCTTCTGCTGCCTGTCCCCTTGCTCTCTCTACAACAGCCACCCGACGTTAAGACAACTCATAATGCTCTCCTGCTTTTCTAGGCCATTCTATGCCCAAAGAGGCACAGCAGCACCATCTCCCGCTTCTCATCCACTGCTTTCTAGATCACCCTACCAGCCGTAATCTACGCGTTTGCAGGAAATCTGCAGGAACCACAGTGCTGAGGATTTCTTATATTAAAAAGACATTAAAATCTAGGTCCCTGTTGCCTAACTATACTTAGTAGTTATACCATACTACCTGAAAACAATTTTGCAGCATTTTAATGTGGAGTTTCCTAGTTTTATAAATATCGCTACCAAAATAAGAAAATGGGGCTTTGTTTACAAATTGTTACTCATTTTGATTACAGCTGCAAACCTTGTTCTGCTTTCAGGGCCTACAAGATCCTAGTATCACAAATGTATTTATGAGCACATAGCAGCAGAAAATTTGACACTGGCTTCAATGCAGTCAGTATACTGCCCTAATTTTCGTGCAATTTTCCTTGCAGATGAGATAGCAACACACTCCGCTTCTGGTTCAGAATTTGGAGTACGGGAAAAATTTTTTTTTTACATGCCTTTTAACTCTGCTTTAAAAAGGCATATGGCTCACTGGTTAAATATTTAAATGTTTTACTTGTGAGCTGGATCCTAACATGCAGAAGTTTTTAAGTATGAAAAGACATGTCATAATACCTGAAAATCACACTAGCTTCCAAGCAGCTTTTAATTTGTGTGTGCGAGGAATTTATAAGGCAAGTTGTCGTCTCAGGACTAGTCTACACACACATTTAGCGCCGGTACACTTGTAGAGATGTGTGTTGTTTTGGGCTTGGGCTTTTTTTTCTTTATCAAAATAGTTGCAGTAATTCAAACCCCAATGTTCCTGTTCTTGTATTAATAATAATGACGACACAATAGTACAATTATACCCCATGGGACCAGGCTGTATTGACGCATGCAACCACGTGCTCATAATCACTTCAAAGACAGTAACAGAGATTGAAGATATTACCGCACCCAACCCATTACTGCACCTCTCATCTTGGAGATTGCCACCCACAGAGCTGAACAGCGGAACCAGCTGTGGAAGCGCTCATCGCCCTCCCCAGCATGACTAAATTGGTTTTAACCATCTTCCGTGTTAAACGAAGCTTTCTGGGTCAACTGGGCACTGCAGCACAATGAAGGCAAAAGCAGTACAATCCATTTCTGGGCAGAGCAAAATTCCACCCGGGGCAGCAGTGAAGAGCTGGCAGATGACTGCTTCTTAAGTCCTTCCAGACAGACATGCTCCTGCAACCCTACCTACAACCCTGTCTGTTCTAGCCGAGTTTGAACAGAACGGCTTCTGTTTGCAGACGCAGCTGAGCTGCCAATTCAAGTTCGATAACTGGCTCTAGATTACAGCAGATTATAAGAGACATGCCTAAACCTATAGGATAAAATTAATTTCAATCAAGGCAGTCTCAATCAGCTGTCAGGCTGATATCCTGCTGTCCCGCTGCAAAACAGATGCAAAGTAAACATAAAATGCTACTTATTTAGTCAAATCAATACAAGAAAGGCACTAACAGACCTAAGTAGGCGAAATAAGGGCCAAAATCTCAGCTGTCATATCAAAAAAGCTTTCATAGTGACAGGTCCTAAACTAAGAAACGAGACAAGAAATTTAAAAATGTCTTATTTTCAGTGTTCTGATTGCTGAGGCTCATCACAGAACCTGAACACTTGGAGCAGGCCCAAGCTGGGACTTTGGTAAGTTTATCCTTTCTCTGCTTCAGTGCCTGGCTGTGCGAGAAGCTATTCATACTTCCTTCCACTTGCCTTTTCACCACTTTGTCTGTTTAGACTGCGAGGTCTATAAGGGTAAGAACTATCTTTTAGAGTGTGCGGGCACTCTGCTAGCTGCTATACTTCATCCTACAGGCAGGGCCCTTTGAATGGAGTGCAACGTAAACAACAATAATACCTTTTCTCAGAAGGACAGCATGCAAGTCTGCTTGCAAATTGTGTTGCAGATAAAGTTTCCATCACACTTTTAACTATCAAAAGCTAAGAAATCTCACACTGTAGTTCCACAAACACTTTAAGCCAGCACTGCTGCCAAAAGAAGCAATCTCATCTGGCCAAAAAAAAGGTTAGTTTGAACCCATACGGTTTCTCCAGGGCAGTTTACAACATAGGTGCACCAATGCTTGTGTTGGCACGAGGAGTGGAGCAGCAGGACCATTTCTTTGGGTGGCAGTGCCAGCTTATGAAGGCTGAAACCCATTCTTGAATGTGCAGCCCAAGTTCTCCAATGGTTTCATCTCACAGAGCCAAGCTATGGTGGAAAAGCTATGGGTCACCCAGTTTTACTTGTAGAACTGCTAATACTCACCTCCCAAGAATGCTGTGAGGTTAAGTATGTTCATGTTTGTAAGGCATTACAGGAGATTGGTAAATATTTAATTTTCTCTCCTCCATTTTCCCCTGGCACTAAGTATAACTCATTCTGAGTTTCATATACTAAATCAATGACTTGGAACAGCTCCCAGAAGGTAGGTGTCAAGCTCCTTGCCTGCAGGCCAGGTGGAGGCCAGTCATCATACACAGCATATTGCGATTTAAAACTGTTATGCAACGTTGCAACCAAACCAGTCTTCTAAATATGTTGTGCCTGCTCTGCTGCAGGAGCCATGGGATAGTCAGAAGACCTCTAGAGCTGATGTCCTTTCTCGTCTTTACATGAGAAATTGCTGCAGAGGGATAAATGCTGAGTAAATCAATTTCTTTTGCATGCATTCCAGGTGTAAGCACATCCTGTCAAGCTGACAGAAACAACAAGAACAAAGAAAGTTTCTGAAAGGTACCTTAATAAGGATGTTGGAAGGACGTTGAGGGGGGAAAGAAAAACAAAACAAAGCCAACCATTTTGAGTATGTATGTGGAAACAAGGAAACTAAAAGAAAAACATGTAAGCAAAGGGCTGGAGCTATTTTTTACTTCACTTCCTGAGTTTCCTAGCTCAGAGCTACATTGAGAGCTCATTTGTACTATTTCAGTGCTGCTGCATCTGCTCCAAAAGGTGCTGCTGACACTTGCTACTTGAATGGTTAGTGCTAGGACCACAACTAAAAGAAACCACCAGAGCTACTGTGCATCCACAGCTGCCTATAGCTTTCAGAACCTGCAACTTTTCTCACTTAAATACTAACTAGGCCCACCTGAAAACTCAAATGCCACACGGATCCACTGACAGCTGCTAGACATTCTCTGTCTACTTCAGCACACATCAGATGGCCCCAATGTCATTAACATAAGGGAAAGCATCAAAGTGAGGAAGTGCATAGCTTGCTTTCACAGACTGGATGTGAGAACAGGCATTTTGTTTATTTTGTTAGCTCTTTGAAGTTCTGCTGCTTCTGAGAGCTAATAACAATTCCTGACTTCCCATCACCTTGAAAACACACTGATGGTTGATGGGTGAGGTGAAAATACCTGATGCAAACAATACACCAAGGTACAGGACCCCGAAATGAACAACTGGCATAGCTAGGCAGTGCAGAAGCTTCAGGACACCTGTCCCAGCGTTGGGTCCCTAGAGGCAATTCAGAGAAACCCACGGAAGTTGCTCCATCGCTCAGCGTGATGCTGTGCACACGGGCACCCAGCCTTGTTCGCAGGCACAGCGCAGGATGGGGTCAGGAGCATGGGATGGAAAACAGCACGCAGCAGCTCTGGGCTACCAGGACTTCTCCAGCAGCTCAGTATGAACACCATGTTCTAAGCTCTACACCAAGATCCCTTCATTTTATAAGCTGAGGTAGAGTGTAAATGCCCACGTTATGTATTACTAGCCACCGAACCAACAGCTCTGATAAACTCTTTCACAACGCCTTCTGATTAGAGAAAATAGGACTGGGCCACACACTTCAACAGGAACAATCCTAGAAACTCTTTGTGCAGGACAAGCCTAATAGAGCTGATGCTTCAGTTGCCGTGACATTTTTCATACTATCAAAATAAAAGCAAATTAGATAAATTTAAAACATTAAATGTGTGATAAATACAGCTTGCAGTTACATAAATCAAACTCTTGTGCTTCCTAGGTTATCCCCAAGTACAAGCAGACACTGTTCATGAAACCTTTCCTAATACGCCCTGATCCTGTTAATATTTATGCACACAGGAAGCTCCGCTGAAGTCATTATGACTACTCATATACACAGAGTTAAACATACTGCATAATTGCAAGTCTCGAGCCATAAAAACTTCACTTATAAATGTAGGACCTAATTTGGTTGCCTATACCCATATACATTAAAAAACCCAGCACAGAGTCCTGACCTTTCTTTTTCCTCCTAAAAACATGGAATAAACTCTCAGTAGGGTGGAGCTGCCAGATGCTTTACTCAATACAAATGAAATCCAGCCAGAAGTATTTTTTCTAATCATTGCTAAAAATAGAAACATGTTTTGATGCTTCCCTATGTATATCTATATGAAGAACATCTCTGTACCTTCTTGTTCCTTTTCTGTGGACAGAGTCAGGTATCCGTCACTTTTCTGAAGACTGTGGCAAGCTGCTACCAGAACGTTCATTTATGCATTCTCCTTCCAATACCAGTTAGTGGTCAATGCTAAGATGTGCTTTCCTACCAAACTCAGAAGTCAAGGACGAAGTTTTTAGAAAAGGAACTCATATAAACTTACTTTAACAACAGCTAAGAAAAAGAAAGTTATGAGGGAGTCCGGTTGCTTTTGCTTTTTTGAGCCAGTTAATTGAAACCATGCAATCCACCACAGCAAAATAAAATTCTTAATGCATTCCATTTGTTTAAGTTGTTTTCCCTCTCCCGGCTCCAGGAACCTCCTTGCTCATAAGACATTGGTACACACTGCTGTTCGGCACTACAATTACGCCACACCTGCAGAGTTTGTTCCAGTTTTGCCAACTGAGGGCCACTTAAAGCAATTCAAGAGCCACCAGCTAGTGACAGCTGGCAAACTCAAACCTGCCTCAGTAGTCTATCATATGTAATCAATTGCTAATAGAACTTCAACAGACTCATCCCATTATTTCCTAGCTAATTCCCCCAGGGAAAACAAGGCAGCAAGCTTCCACTATGAATCGCGAAGCTGGTTTTGCCCCCTCCCTCCCAACTTTCCCCTCCCTTTGCATCAGTTCACTGCACTGTTTCAGCTTTTCAGCTTGATACCCGTTATGTTATGTCAGCTGTTACATTACGCTTAAAACAATAGACTCCAGCTGGCTGAGGTCAGATGTGAAAACAAGGACCTAACAAAGCCATAGACCCTCCAGTTATACTGAAATTGAGATACACACTGAATGTAGCACTTAATGACAAACTACTTTCCAGACATTTGGACAAGGCATAAAGGAAACACCTGTCACTGCAAACATTACACACTAATCCAGATAAATCCTAAATTCAAAAATCTCTCTTTTCACTGCTTGGCTCTACTATGCACCAGTATTTCATGGCTTTATTTTTTTCCCCAAGATGGAATTTGCATTAATCTGCTTGTTTACTAAAATATGAAATAGTGAAAAATGTGTATAAATTCGTGCAAAAAGTTTATCATGTTTCTTCTAGAGTTACCAAGCAAACGCTCTGCGCTTGACATGGATTTACACCCCAGAAAAGCTTGGACAAACTTTAACCCTGAAGTAGAAAGCTTGACAAAAGCAAACATTTAACAGCGAATAAAACATTTTTTTTTTTAGTGATAGTATTTTCTTAGACACGCCTTTGAACAGAATTTATTGGAGTGCAGCTGTACTAAAAAAATAACCCAAACACTGGGATACTACTTGACTTACAAGAATAAACACGAGCTCTTGAGGAACAGGTGAACTACTAACAACTCTGGAACATATATCTCCCCCCCCCCCCCCCCCCCGCCCTACTTTGT